>VMDO01035793.1:0-15746 GCA_007922755.1 Pedetes capensis
ATATATATATATATATATATATATATATATATATATATATATATATATATATATATATATATATATATATATATGCAAGGCCATCAGAAGTCTTGTAACCAAATGCATGACATTAGAAATTAGCCAAGAATTGTATCATTGCAATTTTAGATACCCTGCCTTATTAGTAATATATGAATAACCTCTCAGATAGACTTGACTACTACAGCACTTTGCAAATTCTGGGACCAAAATGGGAATTTCTGGTCAAAGGTGATCATGATTGTGTATATCTGATATCTATCCATGGCCAGTGATCATAATTATCTCCAAAAGAAATGTATCACCCAGGTTTTTTACCATAATAACTCCCAGGAAAGTTATATTCTGATATTAGAATTTTTCTTGCATGTTCTATGATAGGCATTTCTGGCTGTAATGTCAACAGTGCATATCAATGTGGAACTGGAAAAATATAGGTTCGTATGTTCTGATTTGTTGCAGACACTAGAAGATTAAATGCTCAGATGCTCAGAAAACATGTATTTTTACTCTTTAAAGCCTTATCCACAATTGTAAACTGATATGCTTCATATCAAATGTGGACACCTACCCTACATAGACAACCCTGGAAAGAAGAAAGAGAAACAAAGGAGTTCTCTTAGTCTGAGAGGCACTTGTGAAAAATGATCCCTACCTTTGTTGTTGACAGTCCTCATCTGGGTCTAAAGAAGGTGATTTGGTGCAGGTTAGTGCAAGACAATGAGTTAAACAGGGTTTTGAGTTATTGCTAGATTAAAGGTCCATTTTCATGGTGAGACTCTTAGGATGCAAACTTCTGGGATCACGTACATGTAATAACTGACAAAGCCCAAGGAGATGACATAGGTGTCAAGTAGGATAGAAAGAAGGACCATAACCTTGGTCAGGTTCCCAGGGATATGTGACTAATGGAAGTATGTAAAAGTACTTTGAAAGGAAGAAGCTCTGGCCTAGAAACAGACTTCTGTAAAAGGTTGCAATCTCCTGTTGACTAACAATGTGCCCTTGACCAAGTTGCTTAAGTTCACTAAAGCTTCAGTTTTTCTTTCTTTCATACAAGAATAATACCTGCTTCAGCATTGTTGTCAGGAACAAAATGTAAGAAAGCACATTGCAAATCCTAAAATGTTCTAAAAGTCAAAGTGATCAAATATAGCATAGATCTCTTTTTGAATCAAAGTAAATAAGGATAAAGGAAGAAAATATAAAATTTATTTGTCAAGGAAAACAACTTTTAATGATGTATTAGTATGTAGTTTCCATGTGTGATAATGACACTTTAGGAGTCTATGAGCATTTATTTGCTTAGAATTCACTAATCACTTGGATTATTTGTTTCATGTGTGGTGGTAATAACAATGATGATGATGGTTTGTATTTTCAAAAGCTATAACATGCCTGATTTATCTAACCACATGTTCCTGATAGCTGTGCTCGTACTCTTGAGTGTTAAATGAGTGCATGTCTGCGACCACAGTGTTCCATTGCCATGGTTTCACTGGATTTCATAAACTGTTGCTTAGCAATCCACTCGTCATACAGCCATTTTCTCTTTGCCCTGTCTTCACATTATGTTCCCAATAAAATGTAGCTGAGCTTCTCGGTAATGGAAAATACTAGTCTCCAAACAAATTTTTATCTTTCCACTTTTGGCTGTTTTCTTTCCTTGTAGTTTCCTTTTTAAAATCAAAATCTCAGATGTCAGAGAGCTTTGTAGTTTAGTGGTAAAAAAATAAAATCTGTGGAATAAAGCAGAACTGTATTCACATCTGGGCTTGCCAACTTATTAGCTATTTGACCTTTAGTTAATCACTTAATCTCTCCTGTCTCATATTGCTCATCTGTAAATCATAATTATATTCATCTGAGAGACATTTCAAGGATTAAATCAAATAACTAAAATGCACCTGGCACAATAATTGTTATTGACATCATTAAGCGAAACAGGTGGTAAAAAGCCATCTTCATAATGCACATCTCTTTCTATAGCAAATTTATTTAATAAAATGATGAGACAGTTAAATGCTGTATGAACTATTATAATTTAATTACCTAGTTGTGATACCTGGTATAAAGCTAGAATACAGTTTCATATTTACAACAAGTTTTCAACTGGTGAAACACTGATTAACATATCTCTTTGGTCAGATTCCAATTCAATGTGTCTACGTGACCTTATTCACTAGGTGAGTGATATCATGTTGTGTGTATTTTTCATCTTATTTGTTACAGTTTCTATTAATTCCTAATAGATATCTGTCAATGATTATCTGAGTACTGCTAATAAAATAAAACTCAATGTCTTCATCCTACCTAACAACTAATGTCCTCACTCATTTACATTGTATAGGCATCCATAGGAAAATAGTTACTGAAAACTCCTTATTGCTGTTTGAGGATGAGTCTTACTAAATGGAGGAGATTATTTTTCCTAAAACTGGATTTAGCATTAGTATATATGTTGTTGTTTTGTTAGAAGCCATTGAGTCAGGTCTGACTCATAGTGACCCTATATACAATGAAACGAAACACTCCCTGATTGTATGCCAGGCACACAATCTTATTTATGTTTAAGCCCATTGTTGCAGACACTGTGTCATTCCATCTAGTTGAGGGTCTTCCTTTTTTGTTGTTGACCTACCACTCTCCCAAACATGATATCCTTCTCCAGGAACTGGACCCTCCTGACAGCATGTCCAAAATACATAAGACACAGTCTAGCCATCCTTTCTTCCAAGGAGCACTCTGGTTGCACTTCTTCTAGGACAGATCTGTTGGTTCTTTTGGCAGTCCATGGTAAATTCAATATTCGTCTCCAGCACCATAATTCAAAAGCATCAATTCCTCTTGGGCCTCCCTTATTTACTGTCCAGCTTTCACAAACATATATGTTGCAACTGAAAATACTATGTCATGAGTCAGGTACACCTTCGTCTTCAATGTGACATCTTTACTTTTCAACACCTTAAAAGAAGTCTTTTGCCATAGCTTTCCCCAATGCAATGCTTCTTTGATTTCTTGACTGCTACTTCCATGAGTGTTGATTGTAGAATGAAGTAAACAAAATCTTAGACAACCTCAATCTTTTCTCCATTTATCATGAAGTTGCATACTGACCCAGTTGTAAGGATTTTGTTTTGTTGGCTCTTGAAGCACAATCCATACTGAAGGCTGTATCCTTTGATCTTAATCAGTAAAGGTTTCAAACCTCTTCACTTTGATGATACAAGCAAAGGTTTAAATCAGGTTAAACATATCTATCTCCTCAAATATGTATCATTTCCTCATGGTAAAAAATTTCCAAATTCTTTCTTCTAGCTTTTTGAAATGTACAGTTCATTATTATTATATATAGCTACCATACTGTGCCATAGGACAACAGAGCTTCTTGCTCCCATCTAACTGCAACTTAGTACCTATTGATCAGCCTTTCCCTATCACTCTCCCAACCTTAGTTTCCCTGGCCTCTGATAATCACCATTTCATACTCAACTTCCATGAGATCAACTTTTTAAGATTCCACATATCATTATAAGTAGCCTATTAGAAACAGATGCCTGTAGCTGTAGCCCTATGGCATCTGATCCTGTCAGATCTCAGTAGCTTAGCAGGATAAGGCCCGGTTAGTACTTGGATGGGAGACTGTCTGGGAACACCAGGTGCTGTAGAGTTGGGAGACAGACCCGGCAACCCACTCCCAAAAATCAATCTGCCATTGAAAACCCTATGAACAGCAGTGAAGCACTGACAATAGTGTTTCGCCTATTGTATGTAGGGTTGCTAGGAGTCGGATACTGACTGGGTGGCACCTAACAACAGCAATAGAAACAGATGAATAATCTTCAGCAAACCATTAAACTTTGGCACTTAACTTCCTGCCAGAACAAGACTTCTATTTATTTCCCTCATAAGAGGGGTTAGTTTAATCAATGCTAGGTTGTTTCATTTCTGATCTTAAATGTACAAATCATCATCCCTTTGGACTATGGCCCTGACTTTTTCCCTCAAAATATGAAGCAGGAATGTAGGTGCAATATAATGTCATAGAAAAATGTCAGGTTAAAACTGTAAATAAATTTAAAAAGTGAAAAATGGTGGCAAAGCTGGGTATTGTGGCACATGTCTGTAGTTCCAGCAATTGGGGAGGTCAAGGCAGGAGAATGGCTTGAGTTTAGGAATTTGAGGCCAGCTTGGTCACCATTGAAAGATCCCATCTCAAAAAATGGTGGCAGCAGTAATAAATAGGTAAATGAGAGATTTCTCAGCTGAGGACTCTTTACTGTATAAGTGTTTGGAAATTCAACACACAGTATACAGAAATGACAAAAATGTTAACAGGTTTTTAGAGATAATCATTTTCAATTAATTTTCAAATTAAGATTTTATTAAAATGTTGACAAATAAAGAGTAATTTACTTCATTTTTATTGAAGCCTGAACAATTGCAATAAAAAGTTTTTTAAAATTGTAAAAATATACAAGTAGGTTTAAATATCCCAACAACTGACTTTAAATGCTTTACAGCACATAAAAAGATCAACAAGTCAAAACTGAAAAATCAGTGACCTGGACGACATTTTTTTTAATATTAGAAATGGTGTTTTAATTTGCTGTATGGTATCATGTTTCTTTTGTAACTTTCCACCTCTGAAAGTGAGCAAAGAAGCTTATTACTCTAGAATAAGAAGGGTTTAGTAAAACATAGATTTGAGACCAGCTTTGACAGGCTAAATTATATAATTTCTATAGTTCCACAGGGCTGGGATTTAGCTCACTTTGTAGAGCGCTGGGCTGCATTCTCCGAGGTCCCGAGTTCAATTCCCAGCACCGCAAAAATGGGAGAAGGGCCTGGCAAACCACTCCTGAGGCAATCCTGAACCAGTCAGCCATTGAAAACCCTATGAGAGTCGCTATGAGTCAGATACCGACTCGATGGCACCTAACAACAACAACAACAACATAGTTCCACAGGGACAACACCCATATTTTCCACTAAAGCTTAGCCATGATATTGAAAAGGAAGAAGGAAAGATATTAATGGAGAAAAGACCTCCATGTGGACCACAGAATTAGAGGAAGGAGACAAAAGAGACGCTAAGAAGGGAAAAGCTGCTGGAACTTTGTAAACTGAATTTCTCTCTCGGAAATATTTAATACTCAGGGAAAATGCTAAGGAAAGGTAACTTATTACTCAATTGCAATTTAGTACTCTACACCATGTGGAACAAAATAAAACCCACAAAATTATATGGTAAATTTAAACTCAACTTTATCAGTAATTAAATTAGAATGAAAGTGCAATAGTGTTCTTATTATAGTTCAAAGATCACCAGACAGAATTTTTAAAAATCTAACTCAAAACACTTCTAGATTGAATGTAAGAAGTGTAAAATTATCATGCAGAGACTAGTAAAATAAAGTTAGTATATTTATATCGATATAAAACAAAATAGACTACAGTAAAACCATAAAGAATAAAATAGAAATAAACTTAACCAAGGAGATGAAAGACTTACTTGCTTAAAGCTATAATAATTGCTCAAAGAGATTGTTGCTGCTGCTGCTGCTGCTGCTGCTGCTGCTGCTGCTGCTGCTGCTGCTGCTGCTGTTGTTGTGGTTGTTGTTGTTATTGTTGGGTGCTGTAGAGTCAGGTCTGACTCATAGGGACCCTCTGTGCAACAGAACAAAACACTCCCAGATACTGTGCCATGCCAGAAATATTGTCAGTGCTTCTCTGCTCTTCATAGAGTTTTGTGTGTGTGTGTGATAGTAAAATTGACTTTATACCAAAAAACTTTTTTAGAAAAAGCCTCCAGCTATGGACTAAATTGTTCACATTCATATTGTTAATATTCATATTTGTGTTCATGTTCATATTTATATTGTTCATTTTCACATTCGAAATTCATATGATGAAGCCCTAATGCCCCTCCCCTGTGATTTTATTGAAGATAGGGTCTTTAAGAAGATGATGAAAATTAAATAAAGTTATAAGGGTAGGGACTTGTTCTATTAGGATTGGTCCTGATGGGTTCACAGTGGAATTTTACCAAACTTTCAAAGAAGATGTAATACCTGTCTTCCTCAAATTATTCCAAAATGTAGAAAAGGAGGGAACACTCCCAAACTCATTCTACGAAGCTACCATCACCCTGATACCTAAACTAGGAAAAGATTCATCTAAGATAGAGAATTATAGGCCCATTTCCCTTATGAACATAGATGCAAAAATTCTTAACAAGATCCTGGCAAACCGAATCCAGCAACATATTAAAGATTGTTCACCATGACCAAGTGGGATTTATTCCACAGTTACAAGGCTGATTCAACATACAGAAATCAATTAATGTAATCCAACATATCAAGAGACTGGCAAAGAAAAACCACATGATCATCTCAATCGATGCTGAAAAGGCCTTTGACAAAGTGCAACACGTTTTCATGATAAAAACCTGGAGAAGATAGGCATAACAGGCAAATACCTTAACATCATAAAAGCCATCTATGACAGACGAACAGCCAACATTATATTAAATGGAGAAAAACCTCTAAGATCTGGAACAAGACAAGGATGTCCTCTCTCTCCTTTTCTATTTAACGTAGTAATTCATAGAGTTTTTGATGTCTGATAGTTTAGGGAGTGGGCTACTGGGTCCTCCTTCCAAGCCTACAGCACCCAGTTTTCCCAGGCGGTCTCCCATCCAAGGACTAACCAAGCCCAAACCTGCTTAGCTTCTGAGATCTAACAAGATCTGACACCAGGGTGGTATGGCTGCAAGCTGAAAGAAATTAAAGAAGACAAATAAATATACATACAATGGAGTACTATTCAGCCTTAAGAGGGAAATGCTGCCATTTGTGACAATGTAGATAAGCCAAGAGGACATTACATTAAGTGAAATAGCCAGAAGCAAAAAGACAAATACCATATAATCTCATTTGTGGAATCTAAACAGTTTAGTCTTATTGAACTAGAGTAGAATGGTAGTTATTATAGCCTGGGAAAAGTAGGCGGGTGGGGGGGATGAAGAGAGATTGGTCAGTAGGTAAAAAATTACATAGGAGAAATACATTATGGTGTTATACTACACAGTAGAATGACTGTAGTTAACAATAATGTATCATATGTTTCAAAATAGCTGTTGTTGCTGTTGTTAGGTGCCGTCGAGTGGGTTTCCAACTCATAGCGACCCTCATAGGGTTTTCAATGGCTGAGTGTGTCAGGATTGCCTTGGAAGTGGATTGCCAGGCCCTTCTCCCATTTTTACGGTGCTGGGAATTGAACTTGGGACCTCAGAGACTGCAGCACAGCGCTCTACCAACTGAGTTAAATCCCAGCCCTTCAAAATAGCTACAAGAGAGAATTTTGGATGTTCTCACCACAAAAGAATGATAAATATTTTAGGTGCTGGATATGCAAAATATCTTAGGATGATCATTAAACAATGTGTACATGTATCAAGGCATCATATTGTACCCCATAAATATGTAAGTTTGAGTGTCAGTTAAAAATAAAACTCAAAAATATATTTCTTATTTTATGAAAATCTCAAAATATTTTAACTTCATTTCAGTACCTATACTTCTATCTATATCTAAAAACAATTTAAAAGTAAATTTAACCCATGACCAGGATTCATTACCTCAAATCACATAGTTTCTATCTTACTAAGATATCAGGAGAAGAAAAAAGAAGTTGTCACTAACTGAACACCTATGTGTGGGGCACTTTATATATATAGGCCCCACAGGAACCTTAAACAGTGATGATGAAATACAAACAGGTAATTATTCAAGTGTCATTATTTGTCCATGTTGCTAAGTTCTTTACATCAGAGGTCCCCAACCTCCAGGCCACAGAGTTATGCAACTCTTAGGAACCGAGCCTTACAGTAGAAGGTGAGTTGCCCGTGTAGTGAATGAACTTCATCTGTATTTACATTGCTCACATTACCACCTAAGCTCCACTTCCAGTCTGTGAAAAAAATTATCTTCCCTGAAACCAACACTTGCTGCCAAAATGGTTGGAGGACACTAATTCATGGGCGCAAATTGCTAAATTCTTTATGTGAATAATGTCATTTATTTCTCACAAGTCCTATTAGATGTTGTTGTTGTTGTTAGGTGCCATCAAGTTGGTGTCCAACTCAGGGCAACCCTACGTACAACAGGCGAAGCAGTATTGTCAGTGCTTCTCTGCTGTTCATAGAGTTTTCTTCCATTTATTTATTTATTTATTTATTTATTTATTTAGCGGTACTGGGGGTTGAACCCAGGGCCTCGCACTTGCATGCTTTGCAAGTGTTGGACCTCCACCCAATTTTTTACTTTTTGAGACAGGGTCTCGCTAAATTATGCTGACTGCCTCTGGTCTCAAACTTGGGATCCTCCTGCCTCCGCCTGCAGAGCCACTGGGATCACACGCATGTGCCACCACGCCCGGCTACTATTCATAGGGTTTTCAATGGAGGATTGATTTTTGGGAGTGCATTGCCGGGTCCTTCTCCCAAGTGGACAGTATCTGGTGTTCCCACGCAGTCTCCCATCCAAGTACTAACCAGGCCCTACCCTGGTTAGCTTCTGAGATCTGACAGGATCGGATGTCACGGTGCTAAGGCTGCAGGCTAACAAGCATGTGCCACCATGCCCAACAACTCTTGTTTTGTTTTGTTTTTTTAAATAATTGCAACGTAGAGATGTTGTGGCTGGTAGAATTCTAAGGAAGTGCCCATGATCTCTATTCCCTGGTGCTAATGTCCTGGATAGATCCTTCCCCTCGAGTGTGAGTGGCACTTGTGACTTGCTTCTGGCCAAAAGACCTTTACAAAGGTCATGAGATGTCACTTCCTTGACTTGTTGTTAGGTGCCCTAGAGCCGGTGTCCAACTCATAGCAACCCTGCATACAACAGGCGAAACACTATTGTCAATGCTTCTCTGCTATTCGTAGGGTTTTCAATGGTGGACTGATTTTTGGGAGTAGATTGTCGGGTCCTTCTCCCAAGCCTACAGTGCCTGGTGTTCCCAGGCGGTGTCCCATCCAAGTACTAACGAAACCCTACCCTCCTTAGCTTCTGAGATCTGAGGGGATCAGATGCCACAATAGTAGAGCTGCAGGTGCCCTGATAGGTACTAGAAATAGCCCCACTACACAGTTGTGGAAACCATAGCAGAAACAGATCAATTAGTTTGCCCAAATCCATGCAGTTCTGTTTGTTTGTTTCTTTGTTTCTTTGTTTTGCAGTACTAGAGGGCTGAACCCAGGGCCTCACACATACTTTGCAAGTGCTCTACTACTGAGATACACCCCCAGGCACTTTTTTATTTTTTATCTTGAGACAGTGTCTTGCTAAATTACACAGGATGCCTCTAGTTTTGAACCTGCTATCCTCCTGCCTCTGCCTCCTGAGTTGCTGGGATTACAGGTGTGAGCCACCATGCCTGGCCAAAGATTTTTTCCATGAAATTCTTAAATAACTAGAATTCAAAACTCAAGACTGTCTTACTCCTGAGACTGAGAACCCTATATAGCCACAAAACTATTAATAATCCACATTTTTCAGATGAGAGAACAAAGGTCTAAAATTTTAATAAATTTATATTAAATAAATGGCTAGGAGGAGAAATCAAATTAGTGCAGCCTGAAGTATACAATATGGGAGAAGGGCCTGGCAATCCACTCCCAAGGCAATCCCGAAGCACTCAGCCGTTGAAAACCCTATGAGGGTCGCTATGAGTCGGATACCGACTCGACGGCACCTAACAACAACAAAGTATACAATGTTTAAAAAGAAGTGAGATTTAGTTACCCTCTTCAATGTTATTTATATTGTCAATTGCCACTAAGAATAAGAAGTTTTCTAGCCCAGTATGGTAGCACATGCCTGCAATCCTAGCACTCAGGAGGCTGAGGCAGAAGGATCACCACAAGTTCAAGGGCAACCTGGGCTACATAGCAAATTCCAGGTCCAAGTTCATGGAGACTTTCTGTCTAAGTTAAACATAGCAATAAAGCTGATCAAGAGCCCAAGCATTAACATCTCTGAAGAAAATCCAAGCACAAAGATCAGAAGAAGGTTGAAATTCATTAGTCACGATTCATTACTGCTCAAACAGTAATAGAAATGTATTAAAACAAAGGTGGTCTCTATACACTATTTCCTTTAGAAATATAATACATACCTTTGTATTAATATAAATATTTTTATTTTATATTTTATTTTAACACCTATATTAAAGATCTCATTAATATGCATTTAAACTATATATTACTATATTGTACTTGCCCTTCTTCTTGTACTTATGTGAGATGATACAATACCACAGTTGACTACAGGTAACTGAGACTATGAAAAACAAAGACATCAGATAAGGAGGGACTACTGTACCATACACATTCAAACCCAAAGAAAAATAAAACCATGTACACATATATAGTCACAGACATTTTTCACAGAAACGGAGTATATTCTGTGCTAATTTTTCTCTCCCATTGATGTCTTATATAAATGATCCAAGGATGGCTTCTTTGAATTGATCCCTAGGTTGCTTATTTCTTCTGCACTGCAGGCTGAGACTCATTAACTCACTAGTCTGATGGCACTAAGCTAAAATTTGTACATATCCAATTATTTGAAATCCCTTAAGTTGTGCACTAAAAATTACTAAAATATAGTCCAAACAAGCATAATTTTAGCTATTTGGAGCCTCCCTGCTATGCATGTCTCAAAAAACTCACCCCACACCTGCTGGCTATTGGTAAGAATCATGTGATTATAAAACTCCAAGCTGCTACAGTCCTTTAGAGTTCTCAAAACTACTGACTCTCCACTGTGCATCCCTCTCTCTCCCTCTCTTCTAGTCTGAGTATTCCCCTTCCCTTCTCCCCCTCTGATTGCTGGCACTCTTGCCATAAGCTTCTGATAGGAGTCTCATGCTGGGAGGGACTTCCCTTCTCATCCAACCCTACCCAACATCACCCAATAGAGTTTCCGTGCTATTCTTTCTCATGGTCATACCTTTTTCCTTGATCAGCTCAAATGCCTTGAAGTACTACATAATGTCATTATTCCATATCAGAAGGCATGCAAAATATATTCAATGAATAATAAGCATAAATAATAGGATAATGTTAATAATAGTATACAAAGTGTGATAATGCTATGCTCATAGGGAAATTTTAGGGTAAATCCTAGAATAAAAAATAGGATAAATATATTAGCTACAAATTGGATAAATCCTAGAAGTAGAATTGATAACTCAAAGGGTATAAAAATTTTAACTTTGACAGGATATAGTCATTTAAAATATCCACCAAAAGTTGACCCTAATTTATTTGTCTTCCTACAGAATATGAGAGTCTATTTCCCTATATTTTAACCCATTCTGTATATCTTTAAATGTTTTCATCAACACTGAAAAAATTGATATCAACATTCCTGGATATATACCTGAAGGAATCTAAGTCTGGATACAACAGAGATATGTGAACATCCACGTTCATTGTGGCACTGTTCGCAATAGCCAAGTTATGGGATCATCTTAGCATCCATCAACAGATGAAAGGATAAAGAAATGTATATATACACAATGGAGTTTTATTCAGCCATAAAAAATAATGAAATTATGTCATTTGCAGGAAAATGGATAAAACTGGAGATCAACATGTTATGTAAATAAGCCAGATTCAGAAAGACAAATATCACATGTTTTCTCTCATATTTTTTGCCTACCCAAAGCTCACCTTTGGGAATGTTTGTTCCCTTTCTTCTCTTGCCTGTGGGGGTAGGAGGGAGAGAGGGAGAATATATCACCTAATTGTGCTTGCCTACCTCACTTTACAGCCAGTAGTAGCCACAAGATCCAGTGAGTCAACTATGATGAAATTAGATATTTTATTTTTAAATTCCATAGGCATTTTTACCTTTCATAACAGACAAGGAGCTCACCTGATGCTTTAGGTCATGAATAACTCTACAGCCACTCAAGCATCAGTGGTTCATCATTCCCCAAATGCTCACCCCTCCTTTATCTAAACAATGCTCTCAGCGTGTTTTAGTGTGTGTGGATGTATAGAGTGCCACCTCTGCTGCTACAGTATCAAATGTCTCTGAAAACACCCTCAGTCTTGATGATCACAATGCAACATATAGTCACACATGAAGCTTAGGTCTTTTTCAGTATGATGACACACAGGAAAATCAACTAAATGAAAAAGTAAACAGAGCAAAGCCCAGTGAAAACCAGCACAAGCTTCCAGGAGTCCTCTCTCAGATAAATCATACAATTTTGTTACTCCAGGAAAAAAAGTGACAGCATGTATTCATGAGTTAGCAGACTCAATATAGTTATCAATTGTTCCTAAATTGATCTATAAATGAACTGAAATGAAATGAAATGAAAGCTTACATTTATACAAAACCCATGCATTAATGTTTATGACAGCCCCATTTATAACTGTCAAAATATAGAAATAACAAAATCTCTGTCACTGAGTGAATGGATAATCAAATTCTGGTGTACCCATACAATGGACTTTATTACTCAGCAATAAAAAAAATAAACTGTTGGTACACTCAACAACTTGGATGGAGCTCAATGGCACTAAGCCAAGTGAAGAAGCAAGACTCAAAATTTATATGCTGTATTATTCCATTTGTATGGCAGTCTCAAAAAGACAAAAGTGATGGAAAACAGAGGTTGCAGGGGCTTGGGAGAAAGGCAGAAAGTGTCACTATAAAAATAAAATATGGGGAGCCATTTGGGGATGACAAGACAATTTTATATAGTCAATGGGTTGGCAGATACATATGATTAAAATCCACTGAATTATACACACCAAAATGTCAATTCTACTGAACAATATTTTTTAAAAATTACAAAAATTTGCCATTCAGGCACTAAATATGGGAAAGCCAAGCCCTACATTACCCATAACCCTGCTGAGACCATGCTTCCAGAGAATAGACAAAGATGTTTTATATCCCAATTTATGCTATGAAGATAGTGTAACATTAATAGCAAAGTCCAAAAAAAAAGTACATCAAATAAAGTTACAGGCTAATTTCACTCATGAGGGTATATAAAAATCCTAAACAAAATATTAGGACATAAATTTCTCAAAAATGGTAATATGCCTCGACCAAATTATTTTTACATTAGAAATGCAAGATTGGCTTAAATGCAGGAACTTATCAATATAATTCACCACATTAACAATTAACAGAGGAGACTATCTTGTGATCATCTCAATAGATACAATACAATGTTGGATGAAATAAAACATACATTCAAGATAAACATTATTAGCAAAGTAGGAATTGAATGGTGCTTCCTAACTCTAATAAAAAATACCTCAAAAAGTACAGAAACATTAAAATAAATTGTTGAATATTTGCCATTTCTGATCAAGAATAAGACAAAGACATCCTTTATCACCAAATTTATGCAAATTTGTGCAGATCACATCTGTCCAATGTCATAAAATGAGCAATCGAAATAAAAGATATTATTACTGAAATGGCAGAAACAAAACTGCCATCCAAATTTAAGGTGCTATATATTTAATAACAAAAAGTATGTAGAGACAAACATCTGGAATTAATAAAGCATAGTAAGGTTGGTAGGTCAAAATTAATCTATAACAATTCCATCTCTTAAGCACTAACTCAAGCACAATATAAATTTTCAAAAAATATAATTTTCAATATCCAGACAGGCATATGTTTAAAATAGGGGGTAAAGATCTCTTTGGTCTGCAGCTGTAGCCCTGTGGCATCCGATCCTGTCAGATCTCGGAAGCTAAGCAGGGTCAGGCCTGGTTAGTACCTGGATGGGAGACCGCTTGGGAACACCAGAAGCTGTAGGCTTGGGAGAAGGACCTGGCAACCCCCTCCCAAAAATCAATCTGCCATTGAAAACCCTATGAACAACAGAGAAACACTGACAATAGTGTTTCCCCTGTTGTACAGAGGGTCGCTATGAGTTGGATACCGACTCGACGGCACCTAACAACAACAACAACAAAGATCTCTTTGGAGTAAATTGTAAGTTTTGATTGAGAGAATTTCAACACTCAAAATTTCAACATAAAGACAGCATACTTGATTTCAGTTTGGCTTCTTTTAAACCAATGGTTTCCCTTCCTGATAATATAAACATATCAGTGGAAGATATTATTTAGTAAATGTTTATCTAGATGAAACTACAAGTATTCAAAGGACAGTACAGTTTTGATTTTCTAAAATGGACTAAAACCAGAGGTCTAAGGGTGACCCAGTTGTTTACACCTAGTGAAGTCTCTGTAGATACTCTAAAGGTACACTTTCAGACACATTAAGAGTATTTTTTTTAAGAAAAATAGTCACCTTAGAGATCTAAGAAAACAGAATAAGTTCAGAAGAATCAAATGCATCAGTATTCAATGGAAAGCAAAAATTCCTTATACTTTTGGTAAAAATCCAACCAAATAAAACCAAACCAAACAGTGCCTAAGAAACAAGAAATCCAAAACTGAATACTATTTAAATGTTTTCACTGGGAATATTCTGAATATGTTGTTGTTGTTGTTAGGCGCCATCGAGTCGGTATCCGACTCATAGCGACCCTCATAGGGTTTTCAATGGCAGATTGTTTTGGGATTGCCTTGGGAGTGGATTGCCAGGCCCTTCTCCCATTTTTGCGGTGCTGGGAATTGAACTCAGGACCTCAGAGACTGCAGCGCAGTGCTCTACCAACTGAGCCAAATCCCAGCCATTCTGAGTATAGGATAGCTAAAATAATAACATCATGCTTGCAATTGCTTAAGCAACGTATATATAAAAGCCAGTACTACATTTATTTTGTTTCTATTATGGAAAAGTGCAAAAATATTTCTTGGGCTATTTTAGCTCTTGTTTTGCTGTTTTAAATAGGGTAGCCATTTGTCCATGCTTTCACATGTTATTGTTATATGCTGTGGAGTCAGTATCCAATTCATAGGGACCCTACATACAACAGGCAAAACACTATTGTCAGTGCTTCTCTGCTATTTACAGGGTTTTTGATGGCAGATTGATTTTGGGGAGTGGGTTTCTGGGTCCATCTCCCAAACCTACAGTATTTGATGTTCCCAGGCGATCTCCCATCCAGGTACTAACCAGGCCCCACCCTGTTAAGCTTCTGAGATCTGACAGGATCAGAAGTCACAGTGCTACAGCTGCAGGCTTTCACTTGTAGTATAATTACAAACAATGCCTCTTTAATACTGGAAAGCATGTCATTATGTACTATGAATTAAACAAACACACTAGTTTTAATCTACTATTATCATTTGTTGTTGTTAGGTGCCATGGAGTTGGGTCCGACTGATAGAGACTCTCCTGGGGTTTTCATTGGCTGATTGTTTCAGGATTGCTTTCAGGAGTGAATTGTCACATCCTTCTCCTGTTTTTTTTGTGGTCCTGGAGATCAAACCTGGCTCCTCAGAGAGTGCAGAGCAGCACTCTACCAACTGAGCTAAACTCCTGATCCACTATTATCATAGACAACATCAAAACTAATTAATAGGGAACATACAAAACAAATAAACAGAAAGTTATTACTTATGCCTAGATCTTGAAATCTTTCCCCTATATTTTCCTCTAGTAGCTTTGAAATTCCAGGTCTTTGATTCATTTCAAGTTGATGTTTGTACCAGGTGAGAGATAAGGATCTAGTTTCACTCTTTTTTTTTTTTTTTTTTTTTTTTT
>VMDO01035794.1:0-15751 GCA_007922755.1 Pedetes capensis
CCTATGAATAGCAGAGAAGCACTAACAACACTGTTTGTCCTGTTGTATGTAGGGTTGCTATGAGTTGGACAATGACTTGATGGCACCTAACAACAACTAAGAACTCTTACAGTGCTCTGGTAGCTACCTTGAGTATACTTGTCAAACACATGCAAATGTTTGAGTCATGGCTTCCTGCAGCAAGGGATAATAATTAGAGCAAATAGACTAAATGAAAAGCTTGTGGAAAAAGCCAAGGGAATAAGATGCTTTGCATAACGTGGACTTTGAAGAGCTCCCAAGTAAGCCCAGTGCAGTAGCAAATGCCTGTAATCCCAGCACTCAAGAGACTGAGGTAGGAGGATTGATTTGAGTTTGAGGCCAGCCTCGTCTACATAGTGAGTCTGGACTCCACAAGAGACCCTGACTCAAGGGAAAAAGAAAAAGGAAAAAAATAAGAAAAGAAATAAAAACTCCCACATATTTCTGAGAATCTAGAAGACCACGTGCAAACCCTGGGTTGGACCCATACTCAGGAAAGACATGAAGAGACCCTAAACTTTCATCTTCGGAAAACTGGCTCTGTGCAAGCAGAAAGTAAATGATGAGTAGTTTTTAATCCATTTTGAGTTGATTTTTATATGCAAAATGAGAAAAGGATTAAATTTCAAGATTCTGCATGTGAATCTCCACTTTTCCCAACACCATTTACTGAAGAGATTTAGCTGTTCCTCACTGTACCATCTTAACATATCTGTCAAAAACCAATTGACTGCTATGAGCTGACGTAGCAAGAAGGCCCTTACAAGATTACAGCCCCCCGTGCTTAGACTTCCCAGCCTCTGGAAGCATAAATGAGTGGTGATTCATTATAAATTACCTGTTGTTGTTGTTGTTGTTAGATGCCATCGAGTCGAGTCCGACTCATAGTGACCCTTATGGGGTTTTCAATGGCTGACTGTTTCGGGAATGCCTTGGGAGTGGGTTGCCACGTCCTTCTCCCATTTTGCGATGCTGGGAATCAAACTCGGGCCCTCAAAGATTGCAGAGCAGCACTCTACCAACTGAGCTAAATCCCAGCCCATAAATTACCTAGTCTGTAGTATTCTGTTATAGCAGCACAACATGGACTAAAATGAGTTGATGGATGCCTAATATACAAAATATCATGGGAAATAAATGTTCCCTATACACTTTTGTTTTTAGGTGGAATGTTCTGTATCTGTCTGTTAGGTCTATTTGGTCTAAAGTATAGTTCAAGCTCAATGGTTCCGTCTGGATTTTTTTTTTGGGGGGGTCTGGATGATCCATTGCTAAAAATAGGATATTAAAGTTGCCTGCTATTACTGAATTGTACCCTATCTCTCCCTTCAGGTCTGTTAATATTTGCTTTCTATATTTAGGTGCTGTGATATTGGATGCGTGTAGATTTGGGGTTGTTATACCTTTTGATGAATTAATTCCTTCGTTGTTATATAATAACCTTCTCTGATTCTTTTTACAGTTTATGACTTGAAGTCTATTTTTTCATTTGTAAATATAGCTAACTGTACTTTCATTGGTTTTCATGTACATGGACTATCTTTCTCTACCCCTTCACTTTCAGCCTCCCTATGTCTTTAAAGATGAAGTGGTCTCTTATAGGCAGCACAGAATTTGGTCTTGCTTGTTTATCCATTCAGATTGTTGTTGTCGTTAGGTGCCGTCGAGTCGGTATCCGACTCATAGCGACCCTCTGTACAACAGGAAACACTATTGTCATTGCTTCTCTGATGTGCATAGGGTTTTCAATGGCAAATTGAATTTTGGGAAGGGGTTGCCACGTCCTTCTCCCAAGCCTACAGCTTCTGGTGTTCCCAGGCGGTCTCCCATCCAGGTACTAACCAGGCCCGACCCTGCTTAGCTTCCGAGATCTGACGGGATCGGATGCCACAGGGCTATGGCTGCAGGCATCCATTCAGATACTCTGTGCTTTGTTTTGTCTTGTTTTTGTTGGATTGTTTGACTGATTGGTTTTTGAGACAAGCATTTCTTGCAAAGCAGGTCCAGCAGTGATAAATTCCCTCAGCTTTTGTTTGTCTGTGGAAGTATTGCCTCCTCATTTTGAAGGACAACTTTGTGAGGTCAAATATTCTCAGTGGCGGTTATTTTTCTTTCAGCATTTATAATATATCATTCCACTATGTCCTAGTCTGTAAATTTTCTGTTGAGAAATCTGCTGATAGCTGTATAACAGGCTACCTTGTCAATAATATGCTTCCTTTTTCTTAAAGCATTCCAAATTCTTTCTTTGTCCTTTATTTTTGATAGTTGGATTTCCCTTTGTCTTGGTGATCTCTTCTTTGAATTGAATTTATACTTGGAGACCTCTAAGCTTTTATACCCAGATGTTCATATCTTTGCCCAGATTTGAGATATTTTCGGCCATTATGTTTTTAAATAAGCACTGTCTCACTCTTGGGCTCTCTCTCACTCACACTTTTGTTTGCTCTCTTGCTCTTTTACTCCCTCATGGTGTCATTCTCATTTTTCTCCTTCTGAAATTCTTATTATATGAATATTTCAAACATGTAATGATAGATCTCTTAACAGAGTCCCACAAATCCCATGTTGTTGTTAGGTGCCATCGAGACAGGTCCAATTCATAACTACCCTAATGCACAACAGAACGAAACATTTCCTGATGCTGTGCCAGGCATACAATCTTTTTTATGTTTAAGCCCATTGTTGCAGACACTGTGTTAACTCATCTAGTTGAGGGTCTTCCTTTTTTTCGTTGACCTGCCACTCTCCCAAACATCATGTCAATTGGGATTGGTCCCTCCTAACATGTCCAAAATACATAAGATGCAATCTAGCCATCCTTCCTTCCAAGGAGCACTCTGGTTTCATGTCTTCATTCTTTTATCTTTATTCTTTTCTGACTAGATGATTTCAAATGATCTGTCTTCAAGTTCACTTATTCATTCTTCTTCTTGATCTTGTCTATCATCGAAGCTCTTTGAGTTTTGTTTTACTGCTGTCCGTGTATTTTTTGCAGCTCCAAAATCTGTCTGGCTCTTCTTTATGTTTCAATCTCCTTGTTTAACTTTTTACCCTGTTCTTTTGTTGTTTCCCTTATTTCCTTAAACTGCTTATATGTCATCTTGTAATTTTCTGAGTTTCATTAGAACAATGATTTTTAATTCTTTGTCAGGCAGTTTGTCGATCTCCATTCCTTTCAGGTCAGATAGTGGAAGTTTATTGTGTTCCTTTGGTGGAACCAGGTTTCTCTTACTCTTCATGATTTTTATGGTTTTATAAAGGTGGCTCTGTATTTGAAAAAGCAATCACCTCTTCCAAGTTGTATGAAATGGCATCACTAAGAGGCCTTCACTTTCAGAGGCAGGTCATGGGAAGGGTGATCCATTGGAGTACTGTGTAACTGGGACTACTGGGGTGAGACACCAAGTGTATGGATATGTTGTGACTCTAGGTTCAAGAGGGAGCTGAGTCTCATTGCCTCAGGCAGCTGGGTTCTATGGCATTGGCATAGTCCTAGGTGACAGTAGCCATGGGAGGCCTACGTAACTACGAAGGATGTCAGGGACCTTAGCTGCTCCTTTGGTTCTAGGGGCTAGGATGTAGGACCGGAAGAAGTGAAAGCTGAAGTCAACAATATGCACATACATTCCACCGTAGAAGCGGGTAGCAGTCCCATGCATGGAAGCAGAGGTCAGCTGCTGCCTGGTAAAAAGGGGTGAAGGCGGGGGTCAGAAGCAGGGACTGAGGCTAACTGTCATGCCCATGTGGCAAGGGAGCTGATAGTTTGCAAGGGCACAATTGCAGAGGCCAGTTGTGGATTACTGACAAAAGTCAGACTATGGACTCATGGTCAGCTGCAGCACCAGTCTAGAAGTGTCCATCAGTGTGCAGCCGTAGGGGCCAGCTGGAGGGACAAGGACAGTGATGAGGGCAGGATTAAAGTTCAGGGGCAGCTTCCTATGTAGTCTCAGCAGTGGGACTAAGGTTGGAAATGTTACAATTTCCTGACCGCAAGTCTAGCCTCAGGGGCTCATAGCAGTGGGGTCAGAGGCTACAGGAAAGGACCCCAAGCCTATTGGCAGGCATGCAAGTAGCAGCCACACTAGGTTCCTGAGCCCGAGAGCCAGCAGAGGCAGGATCCAGCATGGCTCTGGGAAGGTGGGATGGGAGCTTAGGCACCTGGAGAATATGAAGGCCACGGGGATCCCTGAGTCCCAGTGATCATGATAGGAGTAGCTCAAGCAATTCCAGGAAGTGAGGCGGGACAAGGGTGGTGAGTCGTGCACTTGGGGACTGCCAAGGATGCCGACTGTGCTCCCAGGCCAGGGCAATCACAGCAGCAGCAGTTCTGTGGCTCTGGGTGGCTCCCCGAAGCAGGAAACGAGGGGGAGTGGGTCGGGCACAAGAAGATTGCAAATGCAGTTTGATCTTCTTAGGA
Source organism: Pedetes capensis (assembly GCA_007922755.1). NCBI lineage: Eukaryota > Metazoa > Chordata > Mammalia > Rodentia > Pedetidae > Pedetes > Pedetes capensis. The sequence goes on from VMDO01035794.1 coordinate 4,442, forward strand.
ACAGAGAATGTTTAGCTCTTCTACAGAAGAAGTTTCTTGGATGGCAACATCTGTGCTTTCCTGGTCCCCAGAGGTCTGAGTGGGATGGAACGGAAGCTGATCATGCGCTCTTCAACCTTTATTATGATGTGTAGACTCATCTGGGGTTGACAGCAATTAAGTGATGGCAGACCAAGGATAAGCAGTTCTCTTCCATGGGATATTCGGCTAATTCATCATCTTGAAATGCAGTGTCAGACCTATCTTTAAATTAGCTGTTATTGAAGCCGGGCGCGGTGGCCCATGCCTGTAATCCCAGCGGCTCGGGAGGCAGAGGCAGAATAGCAAGTTCGAGACCAGACGCAGTCTGCGTAATTTAGCAAGATCCTGTCTCAAAAAGTAAAAAAATGGGCTGGGGGTGCAGCTCAGTGGTCCAGAACTTGTAAAGCATGTAGGCGCGAGGCCCTGGGTTCAACCCCTAGTACCGTAAAAAAAAAAAAAAATAGCTGTTATTCATAAATGACATTGCGCACTAATGGCTGCCCTCTTCTTCTATCTGTAAAGTGTATGAATTTAATCAGCATTTTGATGCTTCTTACACTGGGGTTAACCATGAGTAGAGCACAGAGCCTACTCACAATTCTTGACTCCCTCTTGCATGTTTATACATATAAATACTTATGTTTCTACGTACTTATTTGTGCTTTTAAAATGGGTGCACACTTAAAGAAAGTGATAAAATGCACATGCATATATTTGCACTCCCCTAACACTTTAAAGGGAGAAGGACCTGGCAACCCACTCCCAAAAAATCAGTCTGCCATTGAAAACCCTGTGAATAGCAGAGAAGCACTGACAATACTATTTCACCTGTTATATACAGGGTCACTATGAGTCGGATACCGACTCCACAGCACCTAACAACAACAACAACACTTTAAACCAATGAATAATGGGATGTATGCTAACATGTTCTATTAACATTTTAAATTTTCTCTTTTGTGGTTCATAAGGAACTTATTGCCATTCGCAGACAAGTCATTTTCAACAACAATGATTTTATTAGTTGCCATAAATTGGCCAGGGGAAGCCCCATTAACCTGGTTTCTTTGACCTTTGTGCCCTATCTCTGACATTCTCAACAGCAGCCTTTATTTTTTCAAGAGGATAAATACAATTCAGCCATCTTCTTCTTTTGGAAGAAAAGATAGTGGACCAAGAATGGACACTAGGATTGCGCATGAGATTTACTAATGAACAAAAACAGCTACTTCTATTGGGAAAATCGGAGGAGCCCTAGTAAAAAGGCATTAAATTTTGCAGATATGAGTTAACATTATTTTCTTATAGTTTGAGATTTTATTGACTAGAAAAACTCTCTATTGATAACATCCAGATTGGTGGAGTCCCAGCAATATTCCTCAGAAGTAGCCTCCTCTTTGGCTGTCTTTGCCACCATCTTCCAACACTAATGATATTTTTTCCAAAACTGTAGCCCCTTATCTTCCCTATCATCCCAAGACCTTTCTCTCAAAACCTTTTGCTTACAACTACAATGTTCAGGGATAGTTCAGCCCTAAACTTCACCTATGTGAAGGTCACTCTTTCCATATGATTTTTCTCCAATTCTCTCTTCCTATGTTAAGCCAACACAAACCAGTATCACCACATCTGCTAGCAAACAAACACCTCCAGGGAAGGTAAAGCTAAAGCTGAAATTAAAGCACATTCTTGAAGGACAGCCCTATTTTCTATTTTCTATGTGTCATTCTTCTACCTTCTCATAGCCTCACTAACCATATGCTTCCCAATATGTCTGTCCCCTTACCATATTGTCTACAGCAGGCACGTCTAACCTGCAGCCCACAGGCCCCGTGCAGCCCAGGAAAACTAGTAATGTGGCCCCACATAAAAGAATCTTTTAATATCATATGGTTTTTAGCATTTCTTTTCTTCATGGCCTTCCTTATTATGGATTATATAATTTATATGTGGCTCAAGACATGACGTGACCCAGGAAAACCAAAAGGTTGGATACCTCTGGTCTAGAGAATCAGAGTCAGTGTTGCTGATAACAACCACAAAATTTCAGGATTATAAGGACAAAGTTTTTTATTTTTCCACTGGTGGAGATATAAAGCCCTCTAAAGTAGAAAGCAGAAAGATTAGTTGGAGACAGTAGTTCAGCTGACCGCAGCCACTTTTTCTGAACCATCTGAACCAAAAAGACCTTAGCGAAAGCTACTAGCCATAACCTCTGTCAATTTTATTAACTTAAGATGCAAAATACTGCCTTTTGTGCCAGGTCTTGAAACTCAGTCTTTATCATGGAGTACAATGAAAATTGTCACTTGGTATAAGTGCTTTGACACTAGTTTGTTTGTTTTAAAGGAAGAATTTATTTTAAAGACCCAAGTGTGTCTCATAGACAGGCCTGAAAGAGCAATTCAAATCTGGAAAATGAGAGCCATCAGAATGTTTAGCGAATTCTCTCCTTCCATCTCCTTGCTCTGGGTACCCGTCCACTCTTCCCTCCATGAGGTAGAGCATGGCAGTGCTACTGCGTCATGTTCAAGAGATAAGTCAAGAATCAGACTGTACCAACTTCATGCCAAGTCAGTTTCCTGGGAATGGAACTATTATTGGCTCAGTTAGAATCGGAAGTGTACCTGTTTTCTAATCAACTATGGATAGACGGGGAGACATTTCTTATGGAGAGAAAACATAATAATCAAGAACTCAATCCTGAGTGACTTCAATGGACTTAGGAAAGCAGGTAATTCCTAGAAACGTTGGAGATAATGAGGGTAGGGTAACTACATCAAGAGGTATCTACTCAGTCTCATTTAAAGGCCATGATAGAAGAATAAAATCTGAAAAGTATCTCTTGGTTTATGCCAGGAAGTAACTAGCTATTTAGCAGAGGCCAATATCAGTGAGTTGATGTAAGATAGCTTCTTTCTAGCAATTATAAAATAGTGGAACATCAGAGACTTCCACTTTAAGTGCTTTCCTCAAAAATAATTTGTATTTTTCTCTATATTTCTCTACAGAAAAGGAGTCCATTCATCCTTTATAATTTCTATGCTGTATCTTAGTTAAAATGGCAAGAAAATTTACCTTAAAAAAGGAGATCAAAGCATTGGGGGTAAGAACTAAGTGCTACTTGGGCTAATAAATAATTGGCATTGATTCTTACTAATAAAAATGGAAGAAACATTGTAGTGAACTCCCTGAAGAAAGGAAAAATTATGAAAGTGTTCTGCATGCCAGAAGGTCAGCATGCCAGAGACCCAGGACAGTCTGGCATGCTGACCTTCATATTGGAACTGGAACATTAGCTCAAATGCTAGCATTTGAACTGGAACTACACCATTGGCCATTGGCTCTCCTTTGTCTCCAGACTGCCCAGTCCACACTGCAAGTTTTAGGTTTTCCAGTCTTCATAATCATGTGAGCCAATTCCTTATAATAAACTGTGTGTGTGCTCTGTGTGGTGGTGGTGGTGGTGGTGGTTTCTGGAGAACACTGAATAATACAGATTTCAGTACCAAGGATTGTTCTAGAGGAAAACAATTTTAAGCATGGGTCCTATGACCTAGCTTGTGCGTTTCTAGAATTGGCTGTCTGGTTAGAATTTGAAGTGCTGATGACTCTATTTCCAGTAGTAAGCAGAGCACTCGTAGTTCAGGGGAGGATCTGGGAAGACAGTTGCACAAAAATATCACCAATGAATACTCCTAATCAAACACTTATAAAAAGCAAGGATCTGAGTGATCACATATATTATACTTTTGAACATTTTTTGTCAAACTAATGGATAAAATGAGATTGGCTGGTTGCTTCTAGTGTCATTGGACAAAGTAGGAAAAGGATGAGCTCAGGGATTTGAATTCCCAGCTCCAATGCTAAATAGATAATGTGAAAGCTTCTATATCTCCTATGAAACAGACCTTTATCTATAGATCCTATATCTCTGGGACCAAGATTACTTTTAAAAAATACCAAATCTCATCCTAAAAATGAATGACTCACAATATGAATTGAATTTCTAGCCTCACAATGTATCTACTGTTAAAGAATGGCATTGATTAGGAAAAATGAGTCCTAGAACTTGCAGTGTAGACATGTGAGAAGGCACTGAAGCTGGGGACGTGAAGTTCCTAAATTCTGATGTGTTTTCTATTCCGGTAGAAGCAGCCTTTCTACTCCATGTAAGGGAGTCAACCTTGCGTTGTCTGAGGGAACTATAATGCCTCCCCTGAAGTAGTTGCCTTGCAAGACAATGCTGATTTTCCTCTGGATCACCCCATCATCTTTGCTTCTATACCCATTACTAGAAGTCCCAGTAGACCCCTAAAGGTGAAATACAAAGTGTGACCCAAGAGGAAGTAAGCTAGAAATAACTAGTTGAGTTTGGTTTCCTAATTTAAACAAACAGAATAGTGAATATATGTGGAAAATATGTGGATGTTAAGTGTATAGGGTAATCTTGGAAGAAATAATGTTGTGTCAAGCTGACATTGTTGCTATGAGCCCACTAAGCAGAGATACTGCATCTAAATTTCAGCTGTGGATTTAGAAAGGCCCTAAATAGATGAAACTTGAGATCGTCTTAAGTGAAATAAGCCATACCCAGAAAGATAAACATCACATGTATTCTCCCGTAAGTGGATGTTAGATTTCAATATAAAAGTAGAAGGGGACTATGTAGGGAAAGATAAAACACTAAAGAAAAGGGGAAGGGGAAAGAAGAAAGATTAATGGGATAAAAGAAAAGAAATATCATATATAATGTCCTTACAGAAAAATCAGAATGTGTGTATATAGATAGATGTACTCATTAAAAAGACATGGCAGTAGGAAGGGAAGCATTGTGGGGTGGGAGCGGTTAGGGGAGGGGGCTCATGAAAGGGTAATGAGAAAGTGAACATGAGCAATGTACAATGAAATGCATATATGGAAGTTTTCCAATTAAAAAAAAGGGGGGCTCTAACAGTCTATATGGTTGGTTGGCTGAAACACGGACCAGAAGGTGGCCTATAATTAGTGAGCTACAAATGCCAAACCTGTTTATTTGACTGAAGAGGAAGAGTGGAAGGGCTTAGGGAAATTGAAATAGTAGAGTGTATTTGTCATTTAAAGCCTACTCACTCATGCTGGGAGTGTCCAGAAGACATATTTTTTTACCACAACTCTGAGGAATAAATTTTTGAGAGGAGCACCAGCATTCTTGAAGAGCTCTATGATCACTACTCTGGGTAGGGCAGAACTTCATCGGGAGCTGTGGCCACACAATTGGGAAACCTAAATACAACAGGAGTAACTACATTCCTAGGATGACAGAGGGGATGATAGGTACTCAACTGTCAAGAGTAAAATGGGCATGGTTATAATCATGGAAAGAAAAATCAAAACAATAATTGAAATAGTCTGACATGCAGAGACCCATGCTGTTGGCTAGTTGACCATGGTATATCTAGAAGTGAATGATAGAAATCCTCTTAAATTCTTACTTGATCTGTAGAAGCAGAAAAGTTCTAGGTCAAGTGAACAAGCATCTAATATGAATCAGAGACTTCATGACCCCTCAATCAATTCTCAGACTTAAGCTGATTTATAGATCTTGGACCCCTTAAATGAAGAGGAGGATGTGTCTCTTGAGGAAGAACTCCCACACACTACCAAAAATTTATATAGCATTTATGTTTCTCTAAGTCTTCCCCACAGCAACTTCACAGTCCTTTGCTAGAGTTACCATGTGTTGGGGGAACGGATATAATCAGACCTTTCAGAAAGTACTAGATACTGACTCTGAAGTGACAGGAGACCCAAAACATCACTGTGATCCATCAGTCAGGGCAGAGGTTTATAGAAGTCAAGTGATCAGGCCGGGCGCGGTGGTGTACGCCTGTAATCCCAGTGGCTCGGGAGGCGGAGGCGGGAGGATCACAAGTTGGAGACCAGAGGCAGTCTGCGTAACTTAGCGAAACCCTGTCTCAAAAAGTAAAAAAAAAAAAAAATGGGCTGAGGGTGCAGCTCAGTGGTCCAGCACTTGCAGAGCATGCAGGCACGAGACCCTGGGTTCAACCCCCAGTACCCCCCCCAAAAAAAAAGAAGTCAAGTGATCAGTGGAGTTCCAGTTCAAGCTTATCTCACACTAGGTTTCCTACCCCATCCTGTGGTTATTTTCCCAGCTCCATAATGCATAATTGGAATAGGTACCCTCAGCAGCTGCTAGAACTCCACACTCATTTCTTGAGGTGTGGAATGAAGGCTATAATTGTGGGAAAGGCAAAGTGGAAGCCACTGTAACTGACTCTATCGAGAATAATAAACCAAAAGCAATATTGCTTCCTTGAAGATTAGTGCCGCCATCAAGGATGTGAAAGATGCAGGGGAAATGATTCCCACTACAGTCAACTTGCCTATTTGGCCTGTGCAAATACATATGTATCTTGTCAAATGACAGTGGATTGTTGTAGGCTTGATCAAGCAGGAATTCTAACTGGTTCTGTACCAGATATGGCTCAACTGGTAAAAAATTAACACATCTCGTCTTATCTTGTATGCACCTATTAAGCTGAAAAATGTTCGCTTTCATCTGGCAAGATAGGCAGTATACCTTCACAGTACTCCATACAGAATATATTGACCCTCAAACCATATGTCATTTAATTTGAAGATATCTCAATAATTTTCTCTTCCATTATACTGGTCCATTTCTTTAATTACATTAGTGAGGGAGAGCGGAACCTATTCAAGGCTTGTTGTAAGATATTTGTGTGCCAGGAGACTGGAAATAAATCCAACAAAAATTCAAGGGTGCTTTACCTCAGTGAGAGTTCTTAGGGTGCATTGGTATGGAACATGTCAAACTTTATCCCTTCTAAGGTGAAGGGCAATTTGTTGCATCTGGCCTGTCCTACAATCAAAAAAGACAAATAACATCTAGTGGGCCCCTTTGTATTTTAGAGGCAACATATTGCATGAGTGTGTAATTCCAGCCATTTACAGAGGTTTGAGTGGGGTCCAGAACAGGAAAAGATTCTACAATAAATCCAGGCAGAGTATAAGCTTCTCTTCCCTTAGGCCATTTGATCCAGCAGTTTTAATAGTGCTTGAAGTATTGGTGGAAAATAGGGGTGCTTTTTGAAACCTCTGGCAGGCTCATGTAGATCTGTTGCAAGATTTTGGAGCAAAGTCCTCCTGTCCTCTGAGGATAACTACTCTCCTTTTAAGAAACAGGTCTTGGCCTGCTCCTGGGCCTTGGTAGAGACAGATTCTCTCTTTAACCATATGCCAGAAAATTACCATGCACCCTGAGTTACCCATCATGAACTGGGTCTTACCTGGCTCACATAAAGTGACATGCGCAGCAAAAACTCCATCATCAAATGGACATGTCATATCTACAGTTAGACTGAGGAAAGTAGGTTACATGAAGCAGCAGCCCAAATGCCCATGGTCCTTATTCCTGTTAAGCTACTGTCTCTACCAGCCTGCACCTATGCCCCATGAGGAATTCTCTATGATCAATTGGCACAGAGAAAATTCAGGCTTGTTTTATAGTTGACTGTGTTTGATATCTAAGCACTACCTAAAAGTGGGCAGCTGTTGCACGATAGCCCCTCTCTGGGACGTCTGTGGAGAGAGATCAAGGGAAATCTTCCCAGTGGGTAGAACTCCAAGTAATGCACTGGTTGTGTATTTTGCTTGGAAGGAAAAATCACAACACATGTGATCATATATTAATTCATAGATTCTGGTTAATTATTTGCCTGGGTGGTCAGGACTTAGAAGGAACATGATCGGGAAACTGGTAACAAGGAAGTCTGGGGAAGAGGTAAATGGATAAATCTCTAATTAGGTAAAAGCAGAAGGAATTTGTGTTTTATGCTAATGCCCAGGAAAGGGACACTTCACCAGAGGAGGATTGTAATAATCAAATGGATAGAATGACCCATAGCTGTAGATACCAATCAACCTTTTTCCCAATCTCTGTCACGGCCCACTAGATTCATGAACAAAGTGGCCATAGTAGCAGTGACACCATGGGCAATTGAGATTATGCATGAGCTCAGCAACATAGACTTCTATGAACAAAGGCTAACCTGGCTATAGTCATTGCCAAGTATCGAATATGCCAACAGCAAGAGACCAATACTGAGTACCTAGTATGTACCACTTCCCCAGGATGATCAGCCAGCTACCCAGTGGCAGGTTGATTGCCTTGAGCCATTTCTGTCATGGAAGGAGAAGTATTTTTTGAACTGGAATAGACAGTCAGGATATGAATTTAGCATGTGTATGTGGCTCTACTCCAGCTGAGGAATAAGCCCCAGCTCTAAGCATTGCCCCTGACCACCCCTTCACATAAGAGGTACAGAAAACCTTGGCTTACTAGAGATCTCTCATGTTCTCTTTTTGAACAAAGGCTAGGGCTGGTGCAGTCTGTGATGACAAAGGCCAACAGTAGGATGAGAATGGGGACAGCAAAAGGAAAATGAAGTCCAAGTCCCAGAAAAGAAAAAAAGGGAAAAGTAAAGCAAGATCAAAAGTTCCTACCTGGGGGTGCTGGTGAAGAACAAGACTTGAGTCCTCAGGCTAGCGTTGGCCCCAAAGAACCAACCGTAGGAGGGAGAGCAGTGTCAGGAAGGAACCTTACAGATCCTCAGGACCAACAGCTCTCCTTTAAGTTGTGTGTCCTTCCAAACCAAAGAGGCCTCCACTTTTTACTTAACTAGACCCAACTAGAAAATTAAATATTAACCACCTCTGATGGCTTTCATGGAATAAAAGCAAATACTCCCTGTTCAAATAAATGAGAAGATCCCACCGCCTAACAGTGGTTGCCATGTCTCAGTCCACCTTGGTTCCTTCCTGACACATAATTCTTTCAACCCTGCTTCAGAAATACCAGTGCAAACTGGCATTCTCATGACCTCTCAGTCACCCAAACTGTAACTATCTGTGATAGATTTGGCTTGAATAATAATGTTGACTCTTTTCTTACAGGCTGCACAGATAATTATTGGCCTAATTTACAGTGCAATAGGAGCTCTCTGGATGTGTTTGTTTAAAGTAGAAGATCGATCACTCGGCATTGGTCTTGTTCCTATGTATATTTTAATAAATTATTCATTTCTGGCAGGAGGATTTGTGAGTAAACAATGATGTTTTTGTTTCTATTTATTTTCCTAATGAATCAAGTGGATTATTCAGGTGGTGAAGCAATGGAGTAAAGATCCACTCTTGACCTAAATTGTCCATTTTAGTTTAGAAAAATCTTTTTATGTCTGTTGCATGTTTTGATAAGTTTCTTGAGGGGGTGGGATGTACCTGCAGAAAAGATATTAAAGGAGAATTCTTGGAAGATTAATAAAGAGAGTGGCTATTTGGGTAACCAGAAAGGTTTTCCTTTGCTGAGTGAAAACTCAAAGGGCCTGAACTTAATATCTGGGGGGAGAGGCAATTTTTAGAGAGGTTGTATAAGGAAAGAGAAAAGAAGAGTCCTGTGGGTCCAACAGGAATATGGGGAAATCAAACAGAAATTCCTAAAGCAGATATTGTTGAGTAAGGACAGTATGATCCCAGGGGCATAGTTGCCAAGGTACCCACCATAGACATCATCAATTAGAGGCCATGACACTCAGGGAAGCCCAAAACTGTGGCTTCCCACAAGCTGTTTCACTCTGTAGTTACATTCAGTCCAGAACAAATTGATAAATCAGGAGTCATTCTATGCATAAGCAGTGTGGCCTAATGACACAGTTGACATTCCTGTTGTGGCAAGTTTCCAACAGAACAGAAACAGAAAGTTAACCTCAGGTTGAATTGCTCCATTGAGGAGAATGGATTTCAGTAAGTTCTTACCCACCCTTCTGCACTCCTCTTCCAAGATCAGGGCTTCAAGAAAGAGAAGATCTGAGGAAAACCCAGGCCCTTGCTTTGTGGAAAGGTCTCTGAGAAATTCAAGTACAGTCAATTCACTCCAAAGGATCCTAGTAATCACTGATCTGAGGGAGACACTTCCTCAGAGGGTTACCCAGAGCCCGGGTCCAAAAAAGGAAGGGATTTAATTAATTAATTAATTGCTTTCTAGCAAGGGGTTTACATAATTAAAAAAAAATTAACCTGAGATAACACAATGAATCACCTATTTAAACGGCATCTAGAAAGGATCCTGAGCCCCAGGCATAGGAAAGAAGCTTACAGCAGAAATTAGCCACAAAAAAATAATAGCTATTCCATTTTATATCTATTTCATGTCAGGCCATTCCAAAGACACTTCAGGTCCATTTTACCTAACTGCCACAACAACATCATGATGTAGCTGCCACAAATGAGAAGACCAACACCTGAAGAATTTAAGTAACTCTTGCAAAATGTTATTTGCGTCATCTTTTGTGAGTGCAGCAGGCAGGTGTAAGATACACTTTTGGAGGAAAAATAAATTCTGGTTGTACCAGAAACAACAATCCTTTCAACTAGTGTCAGCAGGGGATGACGGCACTTCAGACACGGTGCTCATAGAATGCAACAAGAAAATCTTCAGGTCAAATGCTTTGGAAAACTATTTTTCATTGGTGAAATATTTTTCTTACAACATGATGGGGGTAAGAGGTGGTTGCAAGTGAGAGCCACCATGCTAGCTGTTTTATTGTCTAATAATTCAGGTCATGGGCTCTATAAATGACAATCGAAACCAGTGAAGTGCCTACCACTTGTCCCTCATAAAATCATTATGAAATTCCTAAGTTTCATCACCTACGCAAAAGTTTCACGAATTAACAAAGATTTTAAAATGTCTTTCTCTCTGTGTAACAGAGAAATAGTGGATCTATTTCTTAGAGATTCTCTCAGAACTGAAATAGGATTTTTTTTTTCTTCCAATACTAAGGCAAGTGCCCTATCACTCAGCTGCACCTCCAGCCCCTTTTTATTATTTTTTATTTTGAGACAGATTCTTCCTAAGTTGTGCAGGCTGCCTCTGGCCACAAACTCAGGATTCCCCTGCCTCAGCCTCCCTAGTCTCTGGGATTACAGGTATATGGCACAGTGCCTGGCTTGAAATAGGGTTTTTCATATTAAAACTGCCTTCTTCAGAGAATTCCACACTACTCTAGATATCAGGAATGCCACTGGCATTAGGAAAAGAACTTGTGAAAGGATCATCATATGCATGGATGTTTATAAATGCTTGTTTTTATCCCCAGTTCATCAACTCAGGAGGCGTCAGTGTAATCCAGGGGGCTGCTACAGTATGTAAGGTATGTTGGAAAGTTTAGATCAACTCCAAAGATGAAAATGTTACTTGGCACAGAGAAG
>VMDO01035795.1:0-15875 GCA_007922755.1 Pedetes capensis
GTTCATCAGGGAATGCAAAATGAAAATATTTTTTACTCATGTTGCTTAATTGCTTTTCTGAAAGATTTTATCTAATTAAATACCCACATCAATATGTAATTATATCTTTAGTAACATGTCCTTGTCACTAGCACTGAGTATTATTTTAAGAAAAACTATTTGCTTACTTGGTAGGTTAAGATAGATATATTTTCTTTTTGTGGGGCTGGGAATCAAATCTAAGGCCCCTTGTATGCTAGCATAGTCCTCTGAGATCCATTACCAGCCATGATAGACAAATTTAAAAAAATTAATTCAGATATCTTTTCTTTACCTGTCTCCTATCAACACATCCTATCACAACATAGTTTAAAATGGAGTAATAGACAATGTTTATGGGAGAATTTTCCTTTTTATATTACATATCAAACATCTTTCCTGATTTGTGTCTATTTTGCTTTCAATTTTCTCACCATAGTTACCTAGGTTATTCATAATAAACTGCAGATTTAATACTATCTTCTATTGCTTTTCAAGGATTCTTATGCTACAATTTGTGATTTTCAAATATTGTTGTTCGATCCTGTCGAGTAGGGTCCAATTCATAGAAACCCTCACAGGGTGATCCATGGCTGATTGTTTCAGGATTGTTCTGAGAGTGCGCTGCCACATCCTTCTCTCACTGTTGTTATTAGGCGCCATAGTGTGTGTTTTTGATGGATTTTTAATGTTATTTTCCTTGTTATCTTAATAATAATTGCCAATATATTAATAATTTACATTATACAATGCTTTGTTGTTGTTGTTGTTAGGTGCCGTCGAGTCGGTATCCGACTCATAGGGACCCTCTGTACAACAGGGGAAACACTATTGTCAGTGCTTCTCTGCTGTTCATAGGGTTTTCAATGGCAGATTGATTTTTGGGAGGGGGTTGCCAGGTCCTTCTCCCAAGCCTGCAGCATCTGGTGTTCCAGGCGGTCTCCCATCCAGGTACTAACCAGGCCCGGCCCTGCTTAGCTTCCGAGATCTGACGGGATCGAATTCCACAGGGCTACGGCTGCAGGCTTATACAATGCACTGTTACATATATTCTATATGTTTAACATTCAAGTCATTTTTTCATCAACCCCATTTTGGACATGAGGACATGGAGGTACTACATAGAACTAATAGAGTAACCTATACTTCAAATCCAGGTTATTTGGCTCTAGATCCTGCATATGTAACATAAATACTAGATTGATTCTTTGCTACCATACATCTGCAAATTGTTTTTCTCAAGGGCTGTTCAAATTATCAGACATATAAAATACCAAATGGTGACCATTTGTTACCTTCACAAAAAGGAAAAACTTACATCAATATATTTTTTTAAATCACAACTTTTCCTTTCTCAATGCTCTCTACATAAGAATTTCTAAATAATGTGATTCTCAGAAAAATAAACATCAATATTTAATGATGTATTTTATGGATAAATAAGATATTAGATTATTGGATTTGCTTGATTCAGGGGCCAGCAATTCTCTTCCGTAAAGGGGTGGGTGAAAATTATTTCCAGCTTTGTGAGCTATGCAGTCTATTGCCACTACTCAACTTCATTGTAATGACATGAAAGCAATCACAGGCAACATACAGCTTTATTTACGAAAACAGGCGTGGGACAGATTTGGTTTGTGGGCTATGGTTTGTCGATGTCCAGTTTTGTTTGTAACATCTGGGATCTCAGAGTACTTAGTCTGTGCTGTACATTATTGTTCTTTAAAATATTTCACAAAAAGGCCACAGTTTATAAATTTCTTGGTTACATGATAAAGTTTTGCATAGTATCTCAGGTAATTAATATATATCTTCTCCATTATTCTTGTTTAGCATTGAAGGGAAGTCTAAATCTAATCCTCTGTGGTCTTTTGAGAAAACCTTCTTCCCTTTTAATTAAATAAAGTCATCTTCCTAGATACTTGTAAACTACTTTTGGGTTTATAATATTATAATGTTCTCAATATATACATTAGGCATTCAGCAAGGTGCTGCTGTGTGCTGTAAGGGGCAAACTCCTACTTGTTGTGGTTTAACTCAATAACAGTGTTATCTTTCTCTCATGTGAACTTTGGTCAGTGGGCTTTGACAAAATACATGGCTCTCTGTAGTCATTCAGGGAACCTGGGTTTCCTCCAAAGCTACAGGTCACTCAGCCTGAAGATGGGAAAGAAAGAGAGCCTTGAGGGAAGTTTGAGAGACCAGTCATAGAAGTACTAAAAATCATTCCCTCCAAGATCTGATTTGCTTAAAGTCAGTCACATGGACAATCTAACTGCAAGGGAGGCTGGGAAATATAGTGTTCTTTGTGTGAAGGAGTTGTGGTGAAAAGATTGCTGAACATGCGTCCATGTTTAGACATACAGCTCTTTTCTAAGATGAGTAATTTTTCTTGTCTTATATTTTTTATTATAACTTCTGTTACTGTGCTAGTTTTCTACGGCTGAATACCAAATGACTGCAAATTTAGTGGGTTAAAAGAACACACATTTCTTATCACACATTTTCTTTGAGTCAGGAGCCCAGACACAGCTAAGGTTGATTTTCTGCTCGGTCTCACAAGCTGGAATGAGTGTCAGCTAGGCTCGGCTCTCAAGTAGAGGCTCATCTGGGGAAAAAGGCATTTCAGTGCTTCCTCGGGTTATTAGGAGAATGCATCTCTATTTGTCTTTAATACTAAGGGACCAGGTTCAAGCACAGAGCTGGCTAGATGCTGCCTTTGACAGTGAGAAGCTCCCCACAGTTCTTTGCCACATGGGATTTCTTAACCTGGCTCCTTAATTAACCCAGCCAACAGGAAGAATCTCCAGACAGAGTGTATTAGCAAGAAAGGGTCTTAGGTAGCACAGGCAAAAGAGTAACATTCTATTACTTTTTCATCCTTTATTGTTTAGAAAATGGGTCACAATTCTATCCATAATCAAAGTGAGATTATACATGGATATGAATAACAGTTGTGACTGGGAAATTTGAGGGCTGCCCTAGGTTCTGATTTGTCTTGCACTTTAGACTTAATTGCAAGTACTACGAACTTTCTAGCCTTCCATGGCACTGTTTTAGTCTTTTCTTTTTCTCCAAGCCCTTTTGTCCACATTAGCATTTCCTGGGATTACCTTAATACATTTAGAAAATTTAAGCAAACACTTTATGGATATGCCTTGATTTGGTATTTGTCCTGAGATTATGACTTAATTGCTCATTCTTGATCCCCCATCATTGTTTTTCCAATTTTATTTTTTATTCATTGATGTTGAGGAAATGGTGTATCTTTCTGCCTTCCAAGTGAAGGAGTTTTTGTATTATGTCTTTCACTGATAATGCTTGCTTGTGATCCTGCCAATTCTCTTTCAAGTTCATCTTTCTTAGTACTGTGTCAAATGCCTTAATAAGTGTTAAAGCAAACTGGTATAATTCAGTTTTGTTATTCCTTTGCCTAAAGCCATAAAATGTGCTGTTTCCCCTTCAAATTATCTCAGGAAATACCATCATCACATATTTTTCCATCTGTACAACAATCATAGGTAGAAAAAGAATGGAATGGAAGCAAATAGAAATTTAATTTTTTCAATCTTCATTCATGTTACCTCACTATTCAACAGTCAGCCCCAAAGCCAATGTCACACCTTATCAGGTATTGTTTTTCTGATGGTCCTCCATATCTAAGTACTAATTTTTATTTAGTTGCTTTTGCAATATTGACAAGTGACTTCAAATTCTCAGGAATTTTCTCAGGAGAGAAAAATTTCCAATTTTCTCAGGAGAGAAAAAAATGTGCAATCTTCATATTACGTCAGTTGAGTGTTAGTGCTGAATCTATACCTACTCAACTCTGATCCCTTTTCTATGTTAAAATAATATCATCTTCCATATTGGAACTGATTCTTCAGCAAGATTTTATTGTAAAGCAGATCTCTGGAACACAGTTGAGTTGGAAGGAGATGTAGATAAGCCAGCATCAACTTACAGCAGACACGTAACATTTGTAAGAACTTTTGTTCTTATAAAACCCAATGGGATTTTATGGCCATTTGTTACTATAGCAAATAAATAGTCTCTTCATAGATGTACATAGTGAAAAATGAACCAGTGAGGAATAGGAAAGACAGTTAGATATAAGTGGCAAAAAGCACATATCTGGAAGTTGAGAACTTATTTTTCATGCAGTAGGAAAATAAATATGCATGGATTATGTGTGTGTGTGCATGTATGCATGCTTGAGTGTAAATGTATGCAGAGAGAAAGATGAATACTAGATAGATAGATAGATAGATAGATAGATAGATAGACTGATTGATTGATTTGTTTTAGGGAAAACTTCATGTCCAGATTTAAGAGTAGAATTGGGGGAATGGCAATGAATCATATTCCTTTTAGAGTGCTTTACGACCATCTGGGCTATTCCACCTCAGGAGAAACATTCTACACATGTAGTTTAAAAATATGTTTCTAAATCTATCTTCATTGATTATGTTGTTATTAGAGATTTCCCTCACACTTTGCTTTATGATCTTATTTTTCATTTATGCCCTAGTTGTTAGCTTTTGCTTTTTTTTGTATCTTCATGAATATTTTTAAGGAATGTTTTTGAAGGGTGTGTTGAGAATTGTTGGCATGCTTCCATATTTAGCTAGATTTATTTTTCCAATATTTTTAGAACATTGTTTTTGTCTTTTTTTAAAAAAGATAATGTAAACAGCGCATTGCCTATTTTCTATTAATGTGGTTTTCTTACTTTAAAATAAAATTAACATCTTTAGAACAAAGAGAAATTAGTTCAGTGATATTGCTGGTGATCATCTCTCTCTTAAGTGCTGGCCTGTTTTAGAACTAAGGGAAAATGTCATTTAGGGGAAGGTAGACCAGAGTGTTGGTATTATAATTCTCCCCATTTTGCCCTGACAGATGCCTCATCCAAGATAAGGTCTCTATATGCCTTTCCTTTGCCTTCCACCAGGAGACAGTATCATACTGTATGTTGAGGAAGATTTATAGCCTGTTGAATTCACTTGTACTTTTTTTCTTCTCCAAGAGCTAATGTGAGCAATAAAGAACAAGAACTCATGAAAAGACATAACTCTTTCTGTCAGCTATGTCACTACAATTCAAGACATTCACACACAAGAAGACAGTAGTATCTGCAGCAGTACATCTTTACAAACTCTGGCTCCTTCTCCTCTACCCCCACACTGTCCCAGACAACTAACTTAACAGGGAAAACAGTCACTTTGTCATATTCAGATTACACCACAACAGAAAACACTTTCATTAACAATGAAGTCTTCCACAAAATCTAAAACTGTCATTAGTTAATTTATTGTCATTAGTCTCATTTCAGGGTTCTTTTTCTTCCAGTCTCATTTCAGGATCTACCTTAGGATCATACAGCTGAAGAGCAGAGGTGGATCAGACTTTTTATAATTCACTCTTTTTCGTTGATGTGTTTCTATTTTGCCAGTCAAAATGAATGCTTATTTCAGTAGATGAAGAGGAAAAACACAAATCATTTTCATTTTCTTTTTCTCCTAGCAGATGCCTAGAAGAATCACTTATTGGTGGAGCTGGGTACTTATTGATTTGTTATTCTAAGAAACCACACTCTTTCTAATAAACAAACTCTTCCTAACTATTTTTATATTAATGTCTGGGCAATAATTTCTCCTCTCATTGACACATGAAACATGTCAATAGGATCTGGCATACGAGGAGGTAAAACTGCAAGATTTACCTAAAGTTGAAATAATTTCCTTCTGCAGAAGTCATCAGTTTCAATGGATAAGAATTTTATAATGGAATGTTTAGAAATAATTTTTTAACAACCGATAAATATACACTTTAGATTGCTTGCTGTAGTGTCCCTTAGAGAAGGTGTAGTAGTGTCAACTACTATTTATAGTAAAAGCTGAACTTTGGAAATTCATAGAAATATGTAGTAAACATAACAAAGAGAAAGGAGAAAGATAAGGTAAAGAACTTGTAAGATGAAAAAAATGACCAAGAATTTCTGGATTTAAATAAATTGATATTGATGAATCGTATAGCCCTGAGTAGAGTACATAGTACATGCTCTATATCTGCTAAATGAGTGTATGAAAACTCAGTTCCTCTAAATGTCTGAGTTGAGTGGTTAACAAAATTAAATCAAATAGTAAAATCTAATTAATATTAGGAGCATTATTCCCCCCTTCAATCTTAGACAGCAGTATCATTAGCACATTGGAAGGCTTTCCTAACCTTTTCCCCTTTTCTCTTCATCTTGACAGATCCCATTGATGATGATGAATCATTTCTGTGTCTGTTTCCCTTTTAGACCCTATCACATGCTGACACTAGCATATTTTTTGCTGTCTTTTTTTATTTGGTGGCAACGAGCAATGCCCTTGGTGTTTGCACAATCGCTTCAGTTTTGAAATACTGGGTAAGATAATGAGACCCCCTGAGTCACTGAGGAAGAAGAGAGGGGATTGGTTGGGGTGTTGGGTCTGTCTCAAGAGGTTCTCTGTGGTTAAAAAGTTGCTTAAATATTCATTTCATAATAAGTCTGATTTCCCAGGGTTTTAGTTGTAAACTAAGAGCAAGTTTAGCACTTTGCAAGGTTTATTAAAAGACAAGGTGTATGTTTACAGTGAAAGAAAAAAACTTGCTCTTTATAAATAGAAATCAATCAATAATGAGTATCCTATAGTGTGACAAAAACCACAGAGAAAAGAAGCATACAGTTTTGCCAAAGTAAAATGAACCTTTAAGATATTGACATGCAATTAATTCTCTTACCTGCCACTAAATTGAGGAGACTTTCCACAAATCCAGATCATTGAATAAATGTATAAGTACCATTGGGAGTTGAAACTCTGTCACATTATTGTTGTCACTTAATGCCTATTGTGCTTAATTAGTCTGTAGCAATAGCACCCTAACGTCCCACCCCACCTGATCTCAGAAGCTAAGCAGGGTTGGCCTGGTTAGTCCTTGGATGGGAGACTGCCTGAGAATACCAGGTGCTACAGGCTAGGGAGAAGGACCTGGCAAGCCACTCCTGAAACAATCCACCATTGCAAACACTATAAACAGCAGAGAAGCACTGACAATAGTGCCAGGCATGGCACAGTGTCTGATAGTGTTTCATTCTGTTGTATATAGGGTGGCTATGAGTTGGACACAATTAGATGGCACCTAACAACAAGTATTCTAGAAGAGTGACTACTTTATCCTGTGGTGTCAATTCTCCTCCTCCTCCACATCAAATTTCTTTATACATACAGACCTTGCCATTATAGGCATAATTCCCATCCATACATGAGCACAGGCCAAAAAAGAGAAGTATCCTGAATTAGTTCTACCACATTGGCCAAAACATTGATCACCTTCTTCCAAAACACCAACCACATTCACTCCTAAGAATTGTTCACTTGCATCTCTCCACTGCTTAAAACTGCCTATGACTTCTCATTCAATTTACAATAAAAGCTACTATATTTACTGTGACCATGACTCAGGTGTCATCTCTTGCCTCTCAACAGTGTCTACTATGCCTCAGTCTCACTACTAATCACAAGCTCTCTTTATCACTTTTTCTCAACTCTTTTAAAAGTTCCCATCCCAGAGAAGTTATTCCTGTTTCCTACCTAAAATAGCCTGTATCCATACCACTGTGGTGTCCCATCCCTTCAGATTTCGGAAGATAAACAGGGTCAGACCTGGTTAGTACTTGGATAAGAGACTGCCTGGGAACACCAGGTGCTGTAGCTTGGGAGAAAGACCTGACAGCCCACTCCCCAAAAGACAATCAGCCATTGAAAACCCTATGAATAACAGAGAACCACTGACAATAGTGTTTCGACTCTTGTACATAGGGTGGCTACGAGTAGGATACAGACTGGATAGCACCGAACAACAACAACCTAAAATAACATAATGCTTTCTCCCCATGTACATTTTTCTTTACTTATCAAGTCCTGGTATTTATTATGTCACTACTTTTGAATCTCTACCGTGTACTCTTTCTTGCTTCATGTAGTGCTTCCTATCAATAACTTGTTATTGCCACAAATGCAGCATTTGAGGGTTTATGCTCATAGAAGTCAATTATGTATGGTCACTGTATAAGTAGTACAGGAATGTTACCTCTGAAAAAATGATCTAGACTCATTATATTCACTATGACTTCATAATTGATAGAAAAAAAGATAGTGGATTTGAATGGGTACTGTAGTTTTCTAGATTATTTTGAAAAAAGTACATATGTTCTTCTCTTTTGTGCTCATGGACTCTCTAAATGGCCTTAATTCAGTGTTACTTTGCCCCTTATAACCTATGTAAAGTATTACCTCTCATTTTTAAAGCATGGAAGAAAGTGAATGTATATTCCATTCTAACTAGTAAGTAGGTACTTAATTTACACATGCATTTAAACTTTGTAACAGTTACCAAAGGCTATTGCTACAATTATATGAAATTTACAGATGAGAAAATAGATTCAGAGATATCAAGTAACTTGCATAAGATAAGTGACAGGTCAAGGCTTGAAATTCATATCTGTATGTCTCTGAAACAATTACTATTGAAATTACTTCATCCTTCCCATTTCTCCATACTTCAAAACCTCCATGTGGCTCTGACATTTCTCAAATAAGTTTGTAAAGTCCATAGGCCAAATGCTGGGACTGCAGCATGCCCTATTTAAACACTGGAATTGAGCAACTTCTAATGCTCAGGGGACAAAGTCATCATGCGTCAAACTTGCATCAAAGAAACCTGGCTAGAAAAGAGAGATCAAGTTCTCCCCTCCACTAAAGGATTATGTTTAGATTTAACGTTGATGCATCAGTTAAGTGCTTACAGTGAAAATCAATGAAACCCTGTGAGCTTTGGCTGGCTCCATACCTCTCAGTCAACATTAATGAAGAACCAACAAAACAATGTAGTGTATCTTTTTATTGCTTATGGTCTCTGGGTCTCTGGGTCTCATAACTATAAATCAATCATACTTATCTCTTCTATAAAGTAGCGAAGATGTAATTCATTTAATAAGTGGGTAAACTAAGGCAAGTTCACTAATGGGAAGGAACATCCATGTACCTCTGTTCTCCCAGAGGGACATCAGTGCTTGTCAGTGAGACTAACATAGCTTATATAGAACTGGGCACTAGTCAGCTCTGGCAGAAGAGTGCTCTTTTTTTCTTCTAAAATCATAACTGTAGACATGATAAACATGAAGAAGGACTACAGGTCAGCATGCACATATTTTAATTATCTGCTATCCCAACAGAAAACTGACCTCAACAGTTGTAGTCATAGGAGGCTGAACACAGCTTTCTGAATGAATAGAAGCTAGATTTGTGTTTCTATTTAAGACAAATGGAAGTTTAGCACAAGTGTAAGGGTAAGATTATTAGAACTCTTTTCTCCATTAAGTCTGAGTAAAAGTATAAAAAAGTGCAATGATTGTAGTCTCTCACTCTATATTTTGTATGTAGGCAATTCAAACCCCACTCCTAGTTTAAGACCCTATAGATTTTAAGCTGTATGACTAATATAATGAGACTTCAAGGAGAGAAAATTAAAACAGACAAAAGAACACTAACTTGTTAATAAAAACATTGACTATAGGATTAATCAGAGTTTAGAAAAAATTTTAAATACATGCATCTTAAAATCAAGAACATGGTACACAATTGCACCTCTTGCAAAAGCTCTTGTAGAAACTCTTGGAGAAATCATAATTTTAGTTTTGATTCTTCCTGGATCACAGTATCTCTATGGGAAATCATTTTATTTTTGCTATTTTATGTTAGCCTACTACCATTTACTGAGTATTTACTAAATGTCTGATATCTAGTTACTATCTGATGATATATTTGATTTAATATTCACATTTTAAATTTTAAATTATATATTTACTTTGGATTTTCTTATTCAATTTCTCTCTAATATAAACTCTATTAGCATAGGGATCAATTCCTTATAAGCATCGCTTAGTTTAATTCCTATATTAACTGTTCTTGCTAAATTCTTTTATCTTTATGGGAAAACTGGACCTTATACAGGAAAAGGAATGTGCTACATGTGGTCAGTACATAATGTAGAAACCCAGATATGCAGATTCTAAAGCCCTCACCTGAAGCCTCCAAATAAGAAAATATTAAGCCCTGTATGAGTTACCATTTCTTGATTGTGAACAACAAAGACTCATTATGGATAACATAACCAGAAACCAAATTATCAGGGTGATATAGGGATGAAGACAAAGGAAGACTGGAAAGCTATGGAACACATGGGCACCTACACTGCAGGATCGATCAGACAGTGTCTTTGACTACTTATTATTGCTATGAATCCCCTCCCATATTTTAAGTCTCTTGGTCACTGCTGTGAGAAACAGAGCACAATTATCCAATATCTTCAAATATTTTAGTTATAAATGGTCAATATGTCACACTTGATAGTTCTTTCAAACTGCATCTGCTGTGATTTGAACGTACCCCAAGGGCCCATTGTGACTGAAGGCTTGGTCCATAGGTGGTGTTATTTGGAGGTAGTGGAATTTTTAGGATGTGGGGTCTAGTGGGAGGTCCTTAGGTCATTAGCAGCATTTCCTTAAAAGAGATTTTGGAGTACCCTATCTCTTTCTCTTGCTTCTTTTTTGAGATGTGATCACTTACTCCTACATGCACACCAACAATGATATGTTGAAATCTACTTTCCTGACCAGCATCCAAACCAATGGAGACGTCTGATCTTGGACTTTAACCCCCCCAAAATGTAAGCTAGATAAATCTCTTTTTCAAAAAGTAGCCTGGATCAGGCATTTCACTGTGGTAACTAATAATTACCAATATGGTATCCAATGTTGGGATACAAGTGATATCAAAAGCTAGTAGTATGTCATTATTATAAGAAGAGATGATGGATATGGTAGACAGTGAAACAACAGGAATGACCATTATAAAGTTCTCGTTGGAGGGATACTTTTTAATGACAATAAAAGTATATTAAATCAGGATAAATTAAGATAGATTTAAATTAAAAAATTGTGATATGCTTGGTTCCTAAGTCTTCATGTCATGTCAAATTGTCAATACATCACAAGGCCAATTGTAATAGTCATGGTTCTCCAGAATACACTCTTCTATATCCAATATAAATCCAATGGCCTAAGAACCAAGAACACCAATGTCTGAGAATAAGAGAAGACAGATGTCCTAGAACAAAGTGAAAGAAAATTCACTTTTCCTTTACCTTTTTGTTCTATGTTGTCCCTCAAGGCATTGGATGATGTGCACCCACATAAATGAGGAACAGATCTCCCTTACTCAATTTATTGATTCTTCTAACAAAATACACATGGAAAAACCCAGAAATAATGTTTTACCAGATACCTTCAACCCAAATCAATTGGCACATAGGATTCACCATCACATCTACTGTTATAGTTTGAAACTAAAGTGTCACCCAAAGATCATGTGTTTGGATGTTTGGTCCCTAGCTGATGGCACTCTCCTGGGAGGATATGGAACTTTGGGAGGTGGCTTACTTGCAGAAGTAAGCCACTGGGAGCAGGCCTTTGGACCACTTATACAAGCCCTCTGTTCCAGCAGCAATTTCTGCTCCTGATCTTCCATGATGTAAGTTTCTTTGCCACAGACCCAGCCGCCTGCCCTCCTGCTGTGCCTGTACTGCCTCTAAACCATGACCCCCAATAAAACTTTCCTCCCATAATTATTTACAAGATGTTTTGGTACAGCAATACACAAGCTGACTAACATACCTACCAATTGTAACTGTAACATCAGGAGCAGGTATATATGCTGTTGTGTATGTCTTTGTAAATGTCTGTATATGGAGGTATATATGTACCAGTGTATATCCCACATTCAGAAAAAGAGTTTTAAACATTAAAATCAGTCACATTTTATAAGGACACATTTTTAAGCAAGTGAAATGTAAAACTCTAAGCAGGTGAAATGTAAAACTATATCCCCGAGTGAAATTATTGGCATTATCTAGAAGTCCAGTACATAAAATGGGCTACCATCTCTCATAGAATGTTTTGTCAAACTTTTGACTAGATGACTTACTGAGGTGTCCTGAAATGCTAAAATTATCAGGCTATTGAATTGGTTGAACTGTAAGGTTATTTCAATAATTCCAAATTTCCTTATCATTATTTAGGTAACAAAGAGATGTAACAAACTAGATCCCAATGAGGAAATATACACTAGAAAATTCCTTAATCTTACAAGAAAAGACAATGAAATGGATAATACTGTCAATCAATAAACTAATCTATCTATTCAGCATATACTTATAGAGTCCTGACTGTTGCATAGTTTCTCAGGACACAGAGGCTATATGGACTCCCACATCATCCCAAGACAGGACATCCAAAAGAGTTAAAACTATTTATGAGCCCATATTCACATACCAGGTATCAAGAGAGATTTATAATTTGCTTAGATGAGAATACTGGATCCAGAGATACTTGTTCCCTATTTGTTGTAGTGATTTTGATGAATGTTGCTAATTTTTTATGGCCCTTTCCTGTTGGAGGTTGCCCAATAAGTCTTCATAAATGTCTTAAGGATGACATTCCTCTTCTTTTCTTTAAAAGGATGGTATAAAATGGAAAGATTAGACTGTATATATTTTTATGTTTCTGGCTTGACACTGGTAACTGGTGGTAACAAAATAAATGAAGTACTGTAATTTATTATATAAAATAACTAGAGTTTCTAGTAAAAGAGGCACATTTCTTCAGAAAAAAATAAAAAAGGAGAACATTTCATTCCTTGAGAATATTCCTTGAGAATCATTCCTTGGCAATAGTATCCAATATTGTTTGCAGTTTCTCTAATACAATATTAGTAAGATAGGCTTCCCTTTCAAAGAGGTTTGAATGAAAATTTTCTTGGGTATAATATAATTTTCTCCTTTAAAAAATTATTACATATCCTATTTCTATCTTCTTAATTATTAATAATTATGTCTTAGATAGGATAAAAGTAAATAAGCTTCCCTCAAAATAATAAGCCTTATTTATGATTAGATATTGCCTACTGCATATGTTAGCATCAGGATCAAGGATGGAACCCTAGGGTGAGGGATTGTAGCCATTTTCCCCTTGTTAAATCATACTTGGCTCTGATATGAGTGTAAGATGTTGGGCAGATGTTATCAAATATGCTTCAATGGGAGGGAATCATAAAGCTCTTAAGTCATTTATGCTTCTAAATGTCAAGTAACTAAATTGATATTCCCATCTGCTTAAAACCTTACTGGGGAAAAAGGAAAATGAGGAATGGAAATTCTAATTTTCTTTTTAAATGATTTCAGTGTGTTATCATGCCAGGGACATCTATTTTTGATGTTTCAAGTTTAGTAGAGAGGCATGGATAACTTTAGCGGCTCTTTTAAATTTTATTTCTTTGAAATACCAAATAATTATATGCATTTTCCACACCCATGATTGAAAGCAATGGGGTTGTTCTTTAAAGACAAGTGTGATAATATGTTAGGTTAAAAATTGCAACCAGTCTGCCATTGTCGTGAGTTCTTCATATGGTTGCCTCACTTTCTTTTCATTATCATAATTAAGACCTTTCTTTTTCTGCCTTTGCCTTTGCTGCTAAAATGACCTTTATTTTTCTTCTTGAGTGTGTGTTATATACTCCATTAACTATTCTCCAGTTTATGCAACAAATATTTTAGAAATTTAGAATTGTAGGACTTTATAGTACTTAGATGATGAGAACCCAAGTCACTCAGGCCATCAATGCTGTCCTCTAAGTAAGTGTTAATAGGAAATGTCTATTAAGTAATTGCCATAAATAAAACACTACTTTATTAAGATATATGTTGACTCTTTCAGTCCTTCAACACCATGATGTATCTAGTATTGTCATTTCTATATCATAGATGTTAAACATGAGACCCTGGCACATATCTGCCAGTTTGTCATGCTGTGGGGACTTGCATGTGGCTGTGATGCTGAAAGCTATGCCACTGGTATTTCAGATAACATCAGGGTCACCTATAGTGGACAGATTTTAGCTGAAGTTCCAGACTAAGATAGATTATGGAGAAGGATGTTGTTAATCCACTTCTGAAACAATTACACATTGAAAACACTATGAATAGCACAGAAACACTGTCAGGTATAAGGCCAGGTAAATGAGGCCCTCAGGTTGGAGGACACTCAAAAGAAGACTAGTGAAGAGTTGCCACCTCAAGGTTGAGTTGACCTTAATGACAGAAAGGGAACAACGTCCCATTGACCTCCTTCTGCTGATGTGGCAGGATTCAAAATGAGAAGGAAGAACTGTAAACATCCATTAATAATTGGAATGTGGAATGCACATAGTATGAATTCATGAAAATTAGAAATCATCAAAATGGAAATGGAGTTCATAAATATTAATATTCTAGACATCAGTGAGCTAAATGGCACTGGTATGGATCATTTTGCATCAGAAAATCATGTTGGCTACTAGGCCTGGAATGATAGATGTAAAAGATATGAGGCTGCATTCATCATCACAAAAGACATCTCAAGATCTGTCCAGAGGTACAATGCTGTCAAAGATAGAATAATATTCATACCCCTACAAGGAAGGCCAGTTAATATGACTATTATTCAAATTTACACACCCACCATTAAGTCCATATATGAAGACAGGGAAGATTTTTACCTGCTTCTAAGACCTGAAATAAATCGAAGATGCAATCAGGATGTACTAAAATTACTGGTGACTGGAATGCAAAAGTTAGAACTAAAGAGAAGTCTCAGTAAGTGGAAAATATGGCCTTGGTGACAGAAATGATGGTGAAGATCACAAGATAGAGTTTTATCAGAACAGTGACTTTTTCATTGCAAATGCATTTTTTATTAGAAATTTTTAATGTACATCTTAATGTGTTTCATTTTGACATGCTTTCCATTGTGACATTTCCATATATGCATTTTGATACACATTATTCATATAGATTACCCCTTACCCTCCCCTATGCTTCTCCCCTCCCACCCTTCCCATCTAAGTTTCCCATCTAAGTCTTCCCTATCTTTTACTTAGTAGTTTTTTCCTATATGTCCTTGGGTTCCAGTTCTGTTTAAGATAGAAACTTTTCCTGTAGTGGTCTTTGTTTTTATCTTGTTAGAAAAATTACATGCGATTTCTAGTCCATTTATATTGACCTCATTCTTATCTTCCCCCCCCTTTTGTTATGATCCGACCTTTGAATAGGATTTTTCCTTCTTGTAATTTTGAATCAGCTCCCTCATATGAGTGAGAACATGTGTTGTTTCTCTTTCTGAGTTCGTGGTCGTTCACTCAAAATAATTTTCTCTAATTCTATCCATTTTGCTGTGAATGACCTTATTTCATTTTTCTTGATTGCTGAGTAGTATTCCATTGTGTATATATACCATAGTTTTTTTTATCCATTCTTCTGTCAAAGGGCACTTTGGTTGATTTCATATCCTTGCTATTGTGAAAAGTGCTGCATTGAACATGGAGATGCAGGTGTCTCTGTGGTATGATGATCCATCTCCCTTTGGGTAAATTCCCAATAGTGTTATAGCTGGGTCATATGGTAGATCTATTTTTAGTTTTTTGAGGTACCTCCATATTGATTTCAACAGTGGTTGCACCAATTTACAGCTCCACCAAGAATGTAAGAGTATTCCCTTTTCCCCGCAACCTCTCCAGCATTTGTTATTGTTTTGTTGATTTTGGCCATTCTTACTGGTGTAAGGTGAAATCTCAGCGTTGTTTTGATTTGCATTTCCCTAATGGCTAGGGATGTTGAGCACTTTTTCATGTGTTTCATGGCTTTATGGACCTCTTCATTTGAGAACTGTCTAC
>VMDO01035796.1:0-15742 GCA_007922755.1 Pedetes capensis
TATATTTTTATACCATATTGTACTATATACTATATACTATAGTATTTTATACTATATTAATAATTTTGTGCATGAAACAAAATTATATAGTGCAGAATTTTCCACTTAATACATCTGTATTCACAAGGTTTTAGATTTTGAAATATTTTGGACTTAGCTTTTTAAATTAGGTCCCCTCAACCTGTAAAGTCATCCATGAGTACATAGGAAGTCATAACAGAGAGTAATAAAGTTCATATTTTTCTACCAACATTACTATGAAGAATGATTCCTATGAGCACTGTTCTTAGCATATACCTTAACATAGCCATTGTGTGAAGAGTCTCGTATATCCCCTTTGGACTTCGGTGACAGTCTCTTGAATCGCTTTAGAAATGGGGGGCAGAGGTCGATCCATTAAAGATGGGTTTTTGGCTTTTGAAATGAATCAAGAGCCATTTGGAACAAATTCTAGCAAATGGCGTGTGCGATCGAACCCTGGTGACTTAGATATCTGTGTCACAGAGTAGGAAGGCTCACTTCCTCACATACACATCAGCGCCTAATTCGAAGGCATGGTTTTGGTTTGTCAAGAACAAATTGGTCACATCCTTTACAGTTACCCCGCCCCCACTTGAGTGAAGGAACATTCTGTAAGGAAACCCTGCAGGGATTTGTCTTCCCATTACTGCCAGGAGATGGTGGGTAAGCGAGGGAAAGTGGAAACGAGGAAGCGTGAGCCGTATTGAGCTTTGTCACGGAAAATAGATGTGGTATTTGCTTCCCTGGGCTTAATAACCATTTGTTGGATCCCAGCCCAGCCCAGCAGCCTGGGTGTTCATTTTAGGGGAAGGATGTAGGGGGTTGCGCGTGCATTCTCTTTAGATGCCTTGGAGCCAGGTAGGGGACGTCAAGTCGCTGGGTGATGTGAGATCACACCGTTCTGGAGACATAAGCTCCCCAAAGGGTGACGTGGTCTAAAGCCTCCCTGAAGGACGAGGGGCGGGGGAGAATCTCCGCTCTGGGATTCCTCATCAGGCACGTTAATGAGATAACCCGAAAATCATGCCGCACCTTGAGCCCTGCCCGTCGATGCAATGATTCTTCACCACCTCCTCCTCTGACTCTCAGTCTTTGAAATTGCTCTGAGCTATTTTTAAGGCACCCCAGAGTCAAAGGCGATGATCCAGGAAGGTGGGAGAGGCTGGAACAATGGGGCTGTCGTCGTTAGAGAGGAGCTCAGCTAACCAGCGCGACTCTGTGTCTGGAGTGGGAAAGCTGGGAGGGACAACCCCGTTGCAGCTGCATAGACTTATGAGGAACTGGAGGTGCTGACGTCCTTTGTCTCCATCATGTGCCTGGGGGACCAGGTTCACCCGTAGGCAGAGTCGTCGAGGCTCCCTGGGATCAGGCTGGATGCAGAAGGCTCCCTTTCAGAAGACTTTCCCTGGCTGGTCCGAGCTTATTTGTGACCTGCTCCTGGGCAGGTGAGGCGTGACGTGTTCTATCTGTGGCTATAAAGCACAGAGGCACAGAAGGGAGGTGCACAGTGGGGACCCAAAGGGCTCCTGCAGTGAGGCCCTGCAGAGGCCACCAGCCTCCTGGATGCAGCCCAAGGGGGCTCCTGGAGACCTCAGAAACCTTTATTGTCCACACACCTGAATAGATGGCGGCCAGGTGTCCAAAGGCCAGGAGCTGGCCGGGGCAGCAGATGTGCCAACCAAAGATATCCTCTCCACAGCGACTGCCTGTGTGAAATCTTCATCCTGTGGGATTTGCTCTAGAGATCTCAGTGTTGATCATCCCCTCCCTGTGAAAATTCGTATCTCCCTCTGTTCCCCTGTGGGCTGGGATTTAGCTCAGCTGGTACAGTGCTGCGCTGCAGTCTCTGAGGACCCAAGTTCAATTCCCAGCACCACAAAAATGGGAGAAGGGCCTGGCAATCCACTCCCAAGGCAATCCCGAAACAGTCAGCCATTGAAAACCCTATGAGGGTCGCTATGAGTCGGATACCGACTCGACGGCACCTAACAACAACAACTCTGTTCCCGTGACAATAGCTTCAGCAAACGTTTAGCGCTCTCTTCTTTGGGCTACGCTTTCTCTGCCTGAACTTTGAGCATTGGTATGTCCAGCCCTCCCGTCCTGGACGCTCTTGATCACCTCATGTCACATGGTCACCAGGTGGCTTTGCCTGCTGTTGATCTTACCTGACTGCCACCTGTCCAGTCCCAACTGCTTATGTGAACCTGAGCTTTATTTTGGAACTTTTTAGCGGACCTTTCTAAATGGAAGCCCCACAGAGGCTTACACATTCAACACATGGGGAAAGAAACGCCCTTTACCCCTCACCCTCCCTGTGCTTCCACCGTTTCCCCTCTTGGTTGATTGTCCTGTCCTATGCCCCAGTGGAATAATCCAGAAACATAAGAATCACCTCGCTGTTTCCCTATCCTACACACACTGTGCATTTTCATAACATGCAGCTCCCCGTGATTTCTTGACTATGATCTGAAATTTCTCTTCTCCCTGTCTTCGTCCCCATTGCCCTCCTTGGGACTGCCTTCTTCCCTTTCTATACTCCTCACACTCCGACCCCACCTGCAAAGCCCAATTCAAATGTGGCTTTGCTCTGGGGGGCTGTTTAGACTCCCCTGTTGTAGTTGTTGTTAGGTGCCGTCGAGTCGAGTCCGACTCATAGCAACCCTCATAGGGATTTCAATGCTGATTGTTTTTGGATTGCCTTGGGAGTGGGTTGTCACATCCTTCTCTCATTTTTGCGGTGCTGGGAATCGAACTCGGGACCTCAGAGACTGCCGAGCAGAACTGTACCAACTGAGCTAAATCCCAGCCCTTAGACTCCTCTACTGAGACTGAATTAACTCTTCCTTTGCTTGCCTTCTCTAAGGGGTTTGCACCATCATTTATCACACTTATCAAAGACCCCTGAGCTGAGAAGTTTCCTTCACAAGTGTTGTCGTGATTCCAAGGACTACGCCATCCTGCCGTGCTGGAAATGAGAGCGAGGGAAGGCAGTGTGAGCCTGAGAGAGAAGGTGGGAGCAGGTGCAGGGGAGTGCTTGTAGAGGGAGGGTCTCAACCTCACAGCCCAAAGCTTTGCGCCCCGCAGTGTTCTGAGCCCTTCCAGGAAGCAGGGCGCCCTGGGGGCCCAGGGTGGGAAGTCTCTTTCTGAGATGCTGGAGCCCCCAGCTCAACACCTGAAGAGGGAGCCAGTTCGCTCCATGGGGGGTCAGTGTCTCTTGTGTTAGCTAGAGAAGCTTCCTGTGTCTGGAGGCCACTTGCCGAGACACGGTGCCCACCTGCTCCTTCCTTTACACTACAAGATCCCTGGCTGGGAAGAGAACAGGGTGTGAGCTGTGCCGATCTTCAGAGCTCCTGGCAAACGTGCACCTGCTCCAGAGCTGTTAACACCTCATAGATTCTTCTGGAACACAGATGTTCTGCTTACCTCCTTCTGGTCTTTCTGAAACTACCATCTGATGCTCCCTGATAGCACCAAGGACCCATCTGGACCCCATGATGGGGTCACTGGGGGCCGGGATTTCCCCCCAGGACCCAGCAGGGTTAGCACTTGGTCTCACTGCATGCCAGCTGCCTGGGAGGCCTGGGGCACAATGACAACTGCTCAGTGGGCTCGGCATCCTCCCAGACATTCTGAGAACAGGGGACAGAGGGTCACCTGGCTCCCCCAGGCAGTGAGTCCTCATCTTTGGGGGGTTTCACATCTCTGGGGAGCTGGGAAGGAGTCCTGGGAGAGTGACCTTTGAGCTCTTCTCAGTGGCTTTTCTCTTCATTTATTTTTACACAGAGTTAGGATTTTGATTAATTGTTCCAAGTCTATTAATAATCTCTGCTGTATTAGTTTCCTTGTGCAATACAGGGTTTTTATCAGTCCACAAGAATTTCCTCGGTCTATAACCATAGCTCTCATGCAGCTTCCCTCATATTTATTTTCTAAAATACCCAGGGCATTCACTCTCTAATGCTTGCATCAGTTCATTGTTGTTAGGTGCCGTCGAGTCGGTATCCAACTCATAGTGACCCTCATAGGGTTTTCAATGGCTGTTTTGGGATTGCCTTGGGAGTGGATTGCCAGGCCCTTCTCCCATTTTTGCAGTGCTGGGAATTGAACTCTGGACCTCAGAGACTGCAGTGCAGCGCTCTACCAACTGAGCTAAATCCCAGCTCCATTCCTCCTTTACGAACTGTAAATGGACACAAGTCCAGCATGCTTAAAGCTCAGGAATGGGAATCAGAGAAGAAAATATTCATCCGACACAGAGAAAACATTGCAAAAGCAGCCCAGCTACAGAACCTATGATTGGCACCCCTAGTGATGAAGATTGGGCTGGGATTTAGCTCAGTTGGTAGAGCGCTGTGCTCCAGTCTCTGAGGTCCCAAATTCAATTCCCAGCACCGCAAAAATGGGAGAAGGACCTGGCAATCCACTCCCAAGGCAATCCCGAAACAGTCAGCCATTGAAAACCCTATGAGGGTTGCTATGAGTCGGATACCAACTTGACAGCACCTAACAACAACAAGAAGTGATGAAGATTGTGTCTAGTTTTTCTCCCAGACTGCAAGAAGGAACAAGAGCTATGTTTGCTTCTGTCCCTGGGCTTACCCAGGCTCTCCTGGAACCTTTATAGTGCATTGGCGGGTGGAATTTGCCTGGGTTGCACAGCCAGCCCATGCTCCATAGCTCTCTGTTAACCTGCAGGTGGCTGCAGCGACTCCACTCTGTAGCTCCGGGCTGGGAAGGGACGACAGGGTAGCACTGTCCATCCTCCAGCGTGGACTGCAGAAGGTGTGCAGAGAGGCCAGGGCCCTTGAGTCAAGGCTTCTCGTGGACACGTTTTCAAACACCGGGCATAGAGTTCTGACTATGTGGGCTGGCGCGGGCGCAGGCTGCTCCAATACGATCCTCAGGTCCTTTCCTCCTTTTCCCTGCCCACAGCCATCATTCTCACCTGTTTGTGTGTGTCCTTTCATTTACATTGTTAACTGAAAAAAGATGTCATTGTACTTTTTCCACAGCAAATTTTTATGAACGTGCAATTCATAAATCATAGAATTGACATTTTTAAAGCATGCAATTCCTTGGGTTTTAGTGTACTCACAGCGCTATGGAATCTACACTATGATCTAAGCCTCGAATATTTTTATCACCTAGGGCTGGGATTTAGCTCAGTTGGTAGAGCTCTATGCTGCAGTCTCTGAGGTCCCGAGTTCAATTCCCAGCACTGCAAAAATGGGAGAAGGGCCTGGCAATCCACTCCCAAGGCAATCCCGAAATAGTCAGCCATTGAAAACCCTATGAGGGTCGCTATAAGTCGGATACTGACTCGATGGCACCTAACAGCAATAACAAGCAAGAAGGCCTACAGCCATAGTCCTGTGGGATCCGATCCCGTCAGATCTCAGAAGCTAAGCAGGGTTGGGCCTGGTTAGTACTTGGATGGGAGACTGCCTAGGAACACCAGGTGCTGTAGGCTTGGGAGAAGGACCCGGAAACCCACTCTCAAAAACCAATTTGCTATTGAAAACCCTATGAATGCCAGAGAAGCACTGACAATAGTGTTTTACCTGTTGTACGCAGGGTCTCGGGCTGGGATTTGGCTCAGTGGGTAGAGCGCTGCGCTGCAGTCTCTGAGGTCCCAAGTTCAATTCCCAGCACCGCAAAAATGGGAGACGGACCTGGCAATCCACTCCCAAGGCAATCCCGAAGCAGTCAGCCATTGAAAACCCTATGAGGGTCGCTATGAGTCGGATACCAACTTGACGGCACCTAACAACAGCAACAACAATGCAGGGTCGCTATGAGTTGGATCCTGACTCTACGGCACCTAACAACAACAACAACAACAAGTAAGAAACTCACATTTATTAGTGTTCATCACCTCCCCACTACCCCAGCCCCTGTAAGCAACTAGTCTGTGTTTAGATCCCACAGATTGGCCAGTCTGAACAGTTCAGAGAGACGGGTGTATACATTGTGTGGTCCCTCGAGGCTGGCTTCTTTGACATGCGTGGTGTCCTCATCCATGCCATAGGAGGTGACAGAGCTTGCAGTCCCCACCGTGTGGAGATTCCCCGTTTGGTTTCTCCCTCAGCTGTGGAGGTTTGGGTTCTTCCCACGTTTTGACCATTCTGCACAGTGCTGCTGTGTATGACCCTGCGCACGCCTCTGTGTGGACACCTCTAGGAGGGAAGCAGCTAGGGTGGGAATTGCTGGGTCTCATGGTACCTCCATATTGAATCTGCCAGCTGAGGAAGGTCTGGAAACAGGGAACCACGTAACAACACAAAGCTTTCTGTCCTTGCTTAGGGCCACCTGTGTTTCCCAAATGAACTCTTTTCAGATTGTTGCAAGCCTCTGGTGTGTTCCAGAGTTTCGAAAAAGGTTGATTTTGACAATTTTTGCTGATGGTCTCACTCTTACGGAGGAGCAGCTTCTCGCAAGGCCCCTCCTCCACAGATCCCATGAACGTCAGGGCACATTTGTGCTTCCCTTAATAAGGGATACGTGATACAGCTTTCATCTTATTTATCTTTTATTAATTTCTTTGCTTTTAAGTTCTATTAATGTTCCTTGAGCTACGATTTTGAGAGATGCATCACATTCTGGAGATGAGTCTATTAAATTACATTTATATTCCCTTAAACCTTGAGAGAAGATACCCTGAGCAGGGCACTTTGGTGACTAAGCTTACCCTGAGATATTTTTCTCTCCTTGTGCAGTAAACTCCTACTCAGTTTCTCTCCTTCCCTCCCTCCCTCTCTTCCATTTTCCTTCATCCATTTTTTGTTATCTTTATCGAAGTGTAAGGTATAATTTGCATTCATTAAAATCCCCCAATTTAAGAGTGCAATTTGATGATCTTTAAACTAAGTCATGTAAGCACCATCACAGTTATGATATAAAACATTTTTCTCCCTAAAAATAGTCCCTTCTATCCCTTCACAGTCAACCTCTGCCTTTACATCCTGGCACTTGGGAATTACTGCTCTGCATTCTCTGACGTGAGTGAGGTCATTTCTAGAATTTCATAGTGTCCAATCAGCGAGCAAGCATCCTGTCACGTCCAGCCTCTTTCACTCAGTTTAATACTTTCGAGGTTCATTGCTGTTGTCACGACTGCCACCGGTTCAATCCCCTTTTATGTTCCATTCTGCTCTGTGGGATTCTGTTGCGTGGACGTAGCAGAGTTGGTTTTTCCACTCAACAATGAGCTCTTGGGTTTCTTCTTTTGGATTACTTTGAGTAAAGCTGTAAACATTGATGTACTGGTAATTCTGTGATTATAAATTTCCATTCCTTTTAGAAAAATACCTGTGAGTAGAGTTACTGCTCATCTCATCAATCTATTTTAACTTTGTAAGAAGCTGGCAAACTGGGACTAAGGGTGTTGGGCATGATGTTGTGTATTTATTTACCATCCAGAATTCCTTTTGCAAAGGGATTGTGTAAATTCCTTACTGATGTATTATTGGGTTGTCAACTTCATGTTATTGGCTTTTAAGGTTTCTAAACACATATAATTCAATACTTGTTTTGTGCAGTTTATTACAGTCTATGGTTTGGTATCATTTTCTTAATATTTACCTTTGAAAAGAAAACTATTTTATCTTTTTTTTCTTCTGGTATCATTTTTGCCTTTTATGCCTACCTGAAGTTATTATAGTGATTTTTTCCCCATTTGGTTCTAGAAATTTTATATATTTTTTTCAGTGCAATATGCTGAAAAGGTGCTTATTTCCCATTGGGTTGCCTTTGGTGCATCTTTGTTGAAAATGCCTTGGCCATTAAAATGTGGGTCAATTTCTGGACTCTATCCTATTCCATCAATCTATATGACTGCCTTTATAACCTTCGTGTACTGTCTTGATTAACGTAATTTTTAATAAGTCTTGAAATCACATAGTTTAGGCCTCAGATTTTTTTCCTCTTTAAAGTTGTTCTGGCTATTCTAGGTTATTCACATTTAAAATAAATTTTAGAATAAACTCATCAATTTCTACCTGGCATATTGATTAGGATTCAGTTGATAGTATAGTTTAATTTTGAAAGAATTGATATGTTAGTAATGTTGAATGTAATATATATATATATTACAATTACAATAGTAATATATATATATATATATATATATATATATATATATATATATATGGTTGTTGTTGTTGTTGTTAGGTGCCGTCGAGTCAGTATCTGACTCATAGTGACCCTCATAGGGTTTTCAATGGCTAACCGTTTCAGGATTGCCTTGGGAGTGGATTGCCAGGTCCTTCTCCCATTTTTGCGGTGCTGGGAATTGAACTCAGGGCCTCAGAGACTGCAGCACAGCGCTCTACCAACTGAGCTAAATCCCAGCCATATATTTGTTTAGGTCTTTTAAAATTGCAGTGTTTTGTAGCTTTCAGTGTACAGATATTACATATTTTAAAAGGTTATTCCATAGTTTATATTTCAGATATTATACATTTTTAATTTTTTTAACTTTCTAATTGCTGTTAGTATACAGAAATATAATTTATATTTGTACATTTATCTTTTATCATACAATTTTGGTAAAGTGATTTATTAATTTTTATGGCTTTTCCATAGATTCTTAGGATTAGCTATGGAGGTGATCATTTTATCTACAAATAAAGCCAGTTTTATTCACTCCTTTCCAACCTGTATGGCTTTTATTTCTTTTTCCTGCTTTGTTGCACTGGCCAGGACTCCCGGAATAATGATGAATAGAAATGTAGGCGGTGACCCCCCTGTCTGGTTCTTGATCTTGGGGGAAAGCATACAGTCTTAAACCACTAAGTATAATGTTATTTGGGGGTTTTTCATAAGTATCTTTTAGCAGGTATGGGAGTTCCTGCATTGTGGAAATTGCTGTACATATCTTCTTAGCACTTCTTAACATACGTTTTGACATGTGACTAAATAGGTTTTGTTCTGTTCGTACTTGTACACAGACTCATGTTGTTGTTGTTGTTGTTAGGTGCTACCGAGTTGGGTCTGACTCATAGTGACCCTGTGCACAACAGAACAAAACACTCCCTGACCCTGTGGCAGGCCCGGCACTATAGTTAGTGCTCTGCTATTCGGAGTGTTTTCAATGGCGGATTGTTTTGGGAGTGGGCTGCCAGGTCCTTCCCCCAAGCCTATGGCACCTGGTGTGGTATTCCAGGGCGATCTCCCATCCAAGGACTAACCAGGCCCAACCCTGCTTAACTCCTGAGAGCAGATGCAATCGGAGGCCAGGTAGAATGGCTGTGAGCTGAAGATTCTATAGAACGTGCTGGAGATCATTGCAGCTCCTCCCCAGTACTCTGCCCCACAAATCCTAGCTTCATTGACCTCCCAGAACCCTCGATTCTCTGTGCTTGACTTATGAGCCCATCACACTTTATGTCACCTCCTGTCTTATGATGCAGCCTGGAAGATTTCTCCAGGTGGCAAAGCGGCACTTGAAGCCTGGCTGTTTATGCCCACCTCTTAGAGATTACTCTCCTGTACTGCCTGCTGCTCAAAGTCTAAACACCATCATTTCATTTTTTCTCTAATGATCGTATTATGGAAGGAGAGGAAATCCAGGTCCTATTATTGCATTATTGCCAGAGGCAGAAATTCCCTTGTGACACCCTCGAAATCTGAGCTTGATCTTGTGAGTGTGAATTCAAGAAGGAAGCAGGCCTGGGTCAGAACGGATGCTTCCAGAAGCTGACTTTCTCTACAAGGAGAGAAGGTCAGAACTAGTAAGCTGTGAACTAGTCAGAACTAGTAAGCTAGTTATTGTAGAGATATATACATATATATGTAATATATATACATATATATACATATGTATATATCTATATACATATATATGTATATATGTATATATCTATATATCTATATCTATATAGATATATATGTATATATGGATATATATGTATATATATAGATATATACATATATATGTATATGTATATATATATATATATCTACATTAACTAGTAAGCTAGTGGTACTCCAGGGCTGGGCCAGCTCCTCTGGGGCTCAGGGCTCCCAGTCTTCCATAAGATCGACATTAGGGTGATCCAGGGAGATCCTCAGGCTCAGTCCACCTCAGAAAAACTAGAGTTTGGGAGCCTTGGCCAAAGCCTCTCCACTGACTCTCCCGTGCACCTGTTTGTGACTTCCACCATACCAGGTCCTCTAAGATAACTCTGGCCTCTCTTACATGAGGTGGGCCAGAGAAGACAAAAGAAACCGGAGCATCTGCAGACTAATTTGGGCAGCATGATCTAGGGGCGCATGAGTCCTAATGTCTTCAGACAGGTTGGAATTATTCTGAGGAACTGGTGAGCAGCAGGGTTTGACCTCAAGCTGTAGGACAGTAGCACTGGCTAAGCGCCCATCAATAGGCATTTGGATGCTTATATTGCAGCCTGCCAATCCATTTAGTGGTGAATTCACTTGGTAGGGAATTCATAAATTGCAATGAGCGTGTATGAATTTGATCACGTTATTTAATGTCTCTGAGATTCCTCATGTTTTAGTATTCCCATGTGTGAAATTGCCCACTTCTGTTATCGTCTAAGACTCTGTGGCAACCAAATAAACTAAACCACATGGAAGCATTTAGGAATTTATAAAAGGGCAAAACTGCAAACTTATGTAGTGTGCTGTAGTTTGAAATGGGAATGTAATTTATTAATTTATTTCTAAGCCAAAGGTGGCTTAGATGCAATGGCGCCTCTAGAAATCAGGTATTGCATAAACATATTGCTTTGCTTTGAGTTAGCTCACAGAGGAAAGCAGGTTTGCTTTCAGAAGAAATTAGAAACATACCAGTTTCCAGAATAAAACATTTTCAGTGAACAGGCTGAAAAAATGTACAATAAGATGTCTATAGCCGGGTGCCGTGGCGTGTAATCTCAGTGACTCGGGAATATGAGACAGGAGAATCACAAGTTCAAGGCTAGAGGCAGCCTATGCAATTTAGTGAGACTTTGGCCCAAAAGAAAAATAAAAATGGAGCTAGGGGTGCGGCTCAGCAGTGGAGCACTTGCTTAGCATGTGCAACCCCCTAGCACTATGGAAAAACAAACAAACAAAAAAGAAATCTGTTTCTTATGTTAATAGTTTCTTACATTTTATTTCATATTTAATCCTGATACAAGGTTGAATCTCCTTGTAATTCTTTTCTCCCTCACTGCAATAAAGAGCAACACTGGTCACATGCCAGAAAATGGACTGAGAGTGCAGCTCACTGGTCCAGCACTTGCAGAGCATGCAAGCACCAGGCCCTGGGCTCAACCCCCAGTACTGCAAAAATAATAATAATAATAAATAAATAAATAAATAAAATAATAATAATAATTAGCAAACACATCACACCTGCCACATGCCTCCTGTGTGGTAGACAGGTAACCAGGAGCTACAAAATCTAGGTCCACAGGGAGAACCTTAAATTTGCTAGAATAGAAGAAATTAGGTATATTTCCAAACTTTAAAAATTGAGTAGAGGAGCCGGGTGTGGTGGCGCATGCCTGTAATCCCAGTGGCTCGGGAGGCAGAGGCAGGAGGATCGCAAGTTCGAGACCAGGGGCAGTCTGTGGAACTTAGCGAGACCCGGTCTCAAAAAGTAAAAACATAGGCTGAGGGTGCAGCTCAGTGGTCCAGCACTTGCAGAGCATGCAAGCATGAGGCCCTGGGTTCAACCCCCAGTATTGAAAATAATAATAATAATAATAATAATTCGCAAACACATCATACCTACCACATGCCTCCTGCGTGGTAGACAGGTAACCAGAAGCTACAAAATCTAGGTCCACAGGGAGAACCTTAAATTTGCTAGAACAGGAGAAATTAGGTATATTTCCAAACTTTAAAAATTGAGTAGAAGAAATGCAAATGCAGAAAACCTGAGTCCTTTGCTTTCCAAAAAAAAAACCCTGCTTCACTCACAGCAGGAGTTCTCTGTGACACCCCTGAATACCAGCTTTGAGGCTGGATCACTGGAATCAGGGTGCACAGGTGCCCACAAGCCCACCGAGCGCCTGGAAGAGGAAGCCTGGGGAGACTTTTTAAAGTCTCCAAGCGCAATATTTTACCAAGCAGTAATCGTTCAGGAAAACAGGGTTCATTT
Organism: Pedetes capensis; assembly: GCA_007922755.1. Classification (NCBI taxonomy): domain Eukaryota; kingdom Metazoa; phylum Chordata; class Mammalia; order Rodentia; family Pedetidae; genus Pedetes; species Pedetes capensis. The sequence continues at coordinate 12,134 of VMDO01035796.1, forward strand.
TACCCAAAGGCCTGGCAAGTTTCAGAGCAAAGTTTTGTCGTTATGGGTCTCCAGGGAATTTAGGCAGCTTAAACTGAAGAAGAAAATATGGTGCATTTTCTAAAAAATAGTGCTGTGACAGTTCTGTTTTTTTACTTGGCAAAGGAAGGCAGGGCTGAAATTTCCTTTTACAGCTTGGTCAAAATAAGAGTTTTTTTTTTTTTTTACTTTGGCTCAGCATCAAAATGGCGAAACATGAAGTGTGAGTCTAGGTAATCATTTTCTTGAAACCTTCATCACAAATTTTTCAAAAGAAAAGAAAAAGAAGAAACATGGTAAGAGGAAGATAGCATAGGATGGGGAGTGGAAGCTTTGAAGTCAATATGTCTGAAATCAAGTAATGGCTGCGGCTCTCACGACCCACGTGGCTGAGCTATGTCTGCCTCTTCTCTGGGCCTCTGTCTTCCCATCTGTGAAGCGAGGGGAAGGACAGCTATCTGCCCCGCTGGGCTGTTGTAAGGAGGAGGTGAGCCGATACTTGCAAACCTCGCCCAGGACCTGGAGAATGCTCAGCAGCGTTCTGTTACTGTCGCTCTTGTTCCTGTCTTTGTTGTTGTGACACTGGGTGATGCCTGGACTGGGAACAAGCCCAGGTCTTACGCCCATCTCAGGTGAAAGAGATGGAAGCAGCCGGGCGTGGTGGCGCACGCCTGTAATCCCAGCGACTCGGGAGGCGGAGGCGGGAGGATCGCAAGTTTGAGACCAGAGGCTGTCTGTGTAATTTAGCGAGACCCTGTCTCAAAAAGTAAAAAAAAAAAAAAAAAAAAATGGGCTGGGGGTGCGGCTTCCTGCGGGGCTCGCTGAGCAACCCATCCACCCACGTGACATGTCACTGTCTCCTGATGGTGGAAATTGCATGTTCAGAGTCCAGTTGGTAGCCGGGCGCGGTGGCGCACGCCTGTCATCCCAGCTTCCGAGATCTGACGGGATCAGATGGCACAGGGCTACCGCTGCAGGCGGGGAGGAAGTGGGTGAGGCTTTCAGTCTGGTCTGCAGGTAGGTACCTTCCTGGCAATTCCCACAGCCCACCAGCAGCCCAGGGAAGGACAGCAGTCAGACTCTTAGCTTCTTGGCTCTTAGCAAACCACACCAAACGCCAGGTCCCATTCCATTTCCGTAGCATTCGTTGCTTTGTCTCTCCAACCCCAGAGGTTGAAGTAGGGGTTGCAAGCTAGGTAGGGTGGTATATGCTGACCTCAGCCAGTGAATTGTGATCCCAGGGCCCGGCAGCCCTGGGCTCCCTCCATCTCTTTCCGCTTGGTCCCATTGATTTGCTGTCTGATTTAAATATAGAGTTCAGTATGCAGGTGTGTAAGTGCGGCATAAATAAAGCGGCATCCCTCTTCCGAGCCAAGGGGCCTTCATCCGGGGAACAGAGGTGATTTATGAGGAGTGAGGCAGCAGCATGGATATGGGGGGGGGGGGGGCTCTGTTGCCCGTCAGGATGGAGGTGGTCAGAGAGAGGAGCATGGAGGGAGGGGAAGACAGGGTGCCAGGGGAGCTGAATAAGGGCACAGGGACCCAACCCTTGGCAGCCAGTCCCCAAACCCGTGCAGAGCTGCTCTGCAGAAGCTCCTGCTCACTAATGACCCCCTTGTCCCTGGAGAATTCCAGGGAGCACAGGAGATCTTGGTGGTGAAGGTGATCTTAGGTAGGTGGTTCCCCCATCCCTTCTCCCCTGGATGGAGGAGGGAGGGAGGGCAGGGAAGGGTGATGCATCACACGGAGGGTGACAAGGAGCTGGCGGCTTTGGCTCCCCTTTGGGCCAGGAGGGCTGGCAGTGCTGGAGCGGTTGAGTCCGGAGCGCCCAGGGTCCGCCTGCTTCCTAGGTGTGGATGGGAACGGCTACCATGTCTCTCCTGGTGGCAACCCATCAGAAGGTGGATACCACTGTGTCCTCCGGTTACCCTGCCACGCTGGTAAGGGGGTGTGTGGCGTGCGTGCGCACGCACATGCGTGTGTGTGAAGGTGTCAGGAGGGAGAAGAGCGGATTGCGCGTACCTCCTTCATTTGGAATGAGAATGGTTGACGGTTGCGCTTCTTTTCTTCTTTTGTCTTCCAAGTTCTGACCTCAGTCAGCCTTTCTCTCCAGCATGAGTCCTTCCCAGACTTCTCAGGAAAGGGGTGGGGGCGGGCTGGGAGGCAGATCTGTCCCAGCCCACCGGGCAAGGAGGGCACAGGGGTGCTCTGGCGGAAATCATGCCTGCAGCAGCAGACAGCGGAAGAAGGGCCAACTCCAGCCCCATCGGCAGGGCAAGTCGGGAGGGCGCCCTGGAGGAGCGAAAGCATCCCCAGATGGGGGGTAATAAGGAATTATTAAGACTCTAGCAGTGAGGGAGGGAATAAATGAATCCCGGAAATGCAGTTGCGGTGAACTCCAAATGACTATGGAGATTGCAATGCTCTCTCGAGACGTCAAAACCAGGAGTCAGAAAGGAGCAGACAGTGGTGTCTGAGAGCCAGAGGGACCGCCGCGAGCTGGGGGGCGGTGGGAGATGAATTACGCAGCCCGTTAAACAGGGATCCCTTTGCGCACGAAACTAAATCAGCGCCCTGCCGCGTGGGCAGCTGATGTGGGCTCCCTGCGAGCCCTTGCCTTGCCCTGCCTCCGAGAGGGCCACCAGTGAGGGAGTGAGGAGAAGGCCGGCCAGGGAGGCGCAGTGGACGTGGCCCCCAGGCCACAGGAGGAGAGGACAGCGCGGGTTGGGCTCACAGGAGGGAGGGTGCGTGGGGATGTGCACGTGGGAGGGCCAACGTGAGTGGGGGAGCTGGGAGGGTGAGGATGGCGAGGTGGGGGAGAGCACGCGAGTCCTGGCTGAGGACGGGCCTGGGGGAGGCGTGGGAGTGGCCCCGCGTGCTCTGACCAAGGTGGCGGGGACAGCTCGTGGCTGGGACAAGCGTGGCAGGGACTTCCCCAAGGTGGGCTCAGGCAAGCCTGCGTTGTGGCAACAGGGACGCGTGGGGCGGGGAGCTGGCAGGAAGATGTGGGTGTGTGTCTGTCTGTGGGGTGCTGGGGCTACAAAGTTTGCCTTAAAGTTGTCAGGGGGCAGAGCACGGGGATGCTATGTTAGCCCAGGAGAGCCACAGCTGTCCAGTGAGAGCTGCCCCACTTGAGTGGGCTGGTGGAGGCTGCCCTCAGTTCCACCCAACTAGCTCCGCCCAGATTAGCCCCGCCCCCACAGAGCCCCTCCTCCAGAATCCCTGCCCCCATAAAGCCCTGCCCCAAACAGCTTCTCAGGTTCCAGCTCCGCCCTTCCGGTAGCCTCCTTTCTGTCACAGGCCTGCTCCCAGCCTGTAGACTCTGACCACTGGAGCTGCCCCTTGGAGGCAGAGAGGAACACAATTTAACTGCTAAAAAGGACAGCTCTAGCTGGGCGTGGTGGCGCATGTCTGTAATCCCAGCGGCTTGGGAGGCGGAGACAGGAGGATTGCAAGTTCGAGACTAGAGGAAGTCTATGTAACTTAGTGAGACCCTGTCTCAGGAAGTAAGCAAGAAAAATAAAAGGGCTGGGGGTGCAGCTCAGTGGTCCAGCACTTGCAAAGCATGCAGGTGTGACCAGTACCACAAAA
>VMDO01035797.1:0-15742 GCA_007922755.1 Pedetes capensis
TCCTTTCTTGCTACAAAGTTATTTTCTTAGTTGAGTGAAAAATGCTGAGAAGTACAATCTTTTTCATAATGTTGAAGCATGTCACTAAACTCTCTATGCAAAATTCTATAATAGATATTATGAAGATATTAATATATGTCTGTAATGTAAGTTGTAATGTAGAGATTTTCCCTGATAATAATTTTCTATTTTAATGATTTCATTGCTCATATATATATATATATATATATATATATATATATATATATATTACATCCATAATCCATTCAGGACTATCTACTCTAATGAATATGCCAGCTACCAAAATCTCTATTACTTTCATTATAAAATATTGGATTAAATTCTATGCATAGTACATTTAATAGTCTCTTCAAACTTAAAACATCACCTGCTAATTCATACAAATTTATATATTGTAGGTGTACCCATTCTAATCATAAATATAAGAAGATAAATCCAAGTCATTATTTTTTGGCAAAGAGTACTTCATAAGTTGAATAAAAATAACATCTATAGGTATAGTAATATAAACTTGAATCATATGGAAAGAGTATAAACCTCTGAAATTAATCATGGGACCAAAAGTAAAACATGACATTCAGAGCTTTATACTGTACCACCAAAATGGACAACATGTATTACAAGGCGAACTTCAAAATAATTTCAAAGTTATACCCAGTAGTTATTGAATGCTACAATGAATAAGGGTTGGGATTTGGCTCAGTGGGTAGAGTGCTGCACTGCAGTCTCTGAGGTCCCAAGTTCAATTTCCAGCACCGCAAAAATGGGAGAAGGGCCTGGCAATCCACTCCCAAGGCAATCCCAAAACAGTCAGCCATTGAAAACCCTATGAGGGTCACTATGAGTCGGATACCAACTCAACGGCACCTAACAACAACAACAACAGTGAACAAACATTTAAGTTTCTAAACTGCATTAGTAAGATTGAAAGAAACTTAATTTAATCTTGCTATGACTTGTCACTTTGGATATTTTATCAAAATCATTATGCATGCACAGGAGCAGGATTAACAAGTATGTAAGCATCTTTACTGGGCTGGGATTTAGCTCAGTTGGTAGAGTGCTGAGCTGCAGTCTCTAGGGTCCCAAGTTCAATTCCCAGCACGACAAAAATGGGAGAAGGGCCTGGCAAACCACTCCCAAGGCAATCCTGAAAGGGTCAGCCATTGAAAATTCTATGAGGGTCCGCTATGAGTCAGAACCAACTCGAAGGCAACTGACAACAACAACAACAACAAGCATCTTTACTAGTCACACTTTGAATGGTTTTCTTTTACTTCATAGTACTATTTGTCCAGATAGAACCAAGAAGTAGGGGGAGGGTAACCTATAAGATAGATTTAAAGAAACCTAGATGAATATGTCCAACCTAAACAATCCAATCTGCAAGTAAACTTCAGAGTTTTACTTTTTAAATGAATAAACAGACATTAAAAACAATTTAGCTCACTATTTTCTCATTTTTGTTTGTTTGTTTGTTTGTTTTGCTGTCCAGGGATTTTGTACCCAGAGCCTTGAACATGCTAGGCAAATGCTCTGTCACTGAGCTGCACCCATAGTTCTTTAATTAATTAATTAATTTTTCATTCATTTATTTTATTCTGAGATATAGTCTTGCCAAGTTGCACAGATCATATCTGCTTTTGAATTCGTGGTCCCCCATTCTCAGCCCCTGATTTTTAGGGATTGCAAGTTTGAGCCATGGCACCAGGCTCAGGAGTTCATGACTAAAAGCATATAAATGAATTAATTCAAGGTAAGGGTAATGATATAATCTCCAATTTAATAAGGAATCTCAGATAAGTTTGCAAATTTACATAGTTGCCACTATTAAAAGTTGAGATGGTGAGATGGCAAATGTTTAAGGAATATGAAAAGAGACAATGAGTTACATCAAGATGTAGGATACATTTCAGACATCACACAATCTGATGAATACTTATGGGGACGTAAAATGGAAATAAAACCTGATGAGAGAGATTTAGTATATCTTACATACCCTGCCAATCTATTGATGCCATGTGTTATAGTAGCCTCCAGTGTTACTCTAACATAAATCATTAGGTAGTAACTACCACGGCAAATGCAAGGGTGAATTTTACATGCACATGATCTGAGTATAACTACTAAACTCTTCCCCAAATATAATAGAAAAATGATAAATGGTCTATTTTTATATTACCTTTAAATACTAATCTTTCTTCCTGAAGCAATATTAATTCAATTTATGAAAAATATTTTTCAAAAACCATCTACTTCGTCTGGTAAAGGTTAAACAATTTCTTGTCAAATAAAAGCATGCTACTTCTTAAATGAAAGGGCAGGTATGTTAATATAACTTGGATTTACTTACACATATGTCTTAAGTCTTATGGGATGATTGGAGGAAATGACCTTTATGTCCATCAAAACTTGAGATTCAAAATTATATGATTAAAAATACTTATTTATACTACATACAAAGGAAGCACGATATATCACCAACACTCTAATTAAGTAATATTTTTCTTTTCATGAAGATGCCTGTGTCAAAGATGCAGAGGTAAATAAGAATAATCAACTCTAAGAAAGTATATCTTGATCACTTTAATGAGTAGTATGATTGGAATATAAGGTTTCAGTGTCAGAAGTTTCAAACTAATTAGAAAAATAAAGAAAAGACTCAAGATAGGCATGTTGAAATGGACCAAGTACTCATCATGTTTTATGAATTAATTTGGGCTCTGTAATCCAAATTAAGTCAGAATAGTAAGACTTTCACTCCTTATAGCAAGGGATTTTATGAAGATTGAAGAAAACACACTATATTAAAGTACTTCTCCAATTCCTAAGTACTGTACAACTTAAAATATTTTACTTTTAAATGCTGTCATCATATTTTAATGTCCTTGGGGGGGAAGAGAGAGAGAGAGAGAGAGAGAGAGAGAGAGAGAGAGAGAGAGAGAGAGAGGGAGAGGGAGCATTGTGTCTGTGCATACATATAGAAATGGAGAAAAAGAGAGGGGGGAGGAGGTCTGTATTAACTTCTGTAATTGCATAGTCCCTGTCCTTATAATACTGCAGGGAAAAAATGCCTTTTATAGAAAAACCAAAACAGAAAAAGAAACTTAATATAGGACATGAGAAAAACCTGCACTGAGTCTCTAGGCAGCAAACATACTTGATTACCTAAAGATGTAAAAGATTCATCTTCTAGTAGTGTACCTTGGACTTATTTCATCAGCTATGTTTGTAATTCAAATAAATTATTCAACTCTCATTTCTCCATCAATTTGCCATACTGTAGGGCATGCTTTAGGCATATTGTACAGCATGCTTGCATGCTGCTGTGATACTGGAAGCTATGCCACCAGTATTACAGGTATAAGCGGAGTCATCTATGGTGGATAGGTTTCATCTGCACTTCCAGACTAAGACAGTCTAATGTTTCATGCAAGGACAATATTACTAAAGAGTATTCAACAGAGATTCCAGCAGTCTATTCATAGGGACTGTCAGAAAATCAAGCGAGATTTAGAAAAAGGCTTGGAATCAGTGATATCATTGCTGATGTCAGATAAATATTAGATGCAGCAGAGAATACTAGAAAGATGTCTATCTATATTTTATTGACTATGTAAAGGCATTTGAAAGTGTGGCATACAACCAAATATTGGTGACATTGCAAAGAATAGGAATACCAGAGCATTTAATTGTACTCATGAGAAATCTGTACATGGATCATGAGGTAGTTGTTTGAACAGAACAAGGAAACATTGCCTGGCTGAAAGCCCATGGAGGTATGCGTCAGGACTATATCCTTTGACCATACCTCATTAATCTCTATGCTGAGCAAATAATCAAGAAGCTGGACTTTATGAAGAAGAACATGGCATCAAGTTTGGAGGAAGACTCATTAAAATCTGCATTATGCAGATTACATAAATTTGCTTGCTGAATGTTAAGAAGATTTGAAGCATTTACCAGTAAAGATCAAAGAACACAACCTTCAGCATGGATTGCACCTTAACATCAAGAAAACAAAAATCCTTACAAGTAGGTCAGTAAGCAACTCCATGATGAGTGGAGAAAAGATAGAAGTTGTCCAATATTTGGTTTTATTTGTTTATACAATTAACATCCATGAAAGTAGCAGTCAAGAAATCAAAAGATGCATTGCATTGAGAAAAGTTGTTGTGAAAGATATTTAAAGTGTTGAAAAGTAAAGATGTTACCTTGGAGAAAAGGGTGTGCCTGACTTATGCCACAGCATTTTCAGTAGCATTGTGTGCTTATGAAAGCTGGACTTATGAAAGGAGATGAGAGAAGAATTGATGCTTTTAACTTATGGTACTGGAAATGAATATTGACTATACCATGGACTGTCAAAAGAACCAACAAATCTATCCCAGAAGAAGTACAATCAGAGTGTTCCTTGGAAACATGGATGGCTAGACTGAATCTTATGTATGCTGAACATGTAAGGAGGGACCAATCCCTGGTGAAGGACATTAATTTTGGGAGAGTGGCAGGTCACCAAAAAAAAAAAAAAAAAAAAAAAAGATGACCCTCAACTAGATGGATTGATACAATGGATTGACCAATGGGCTTAAACACAAAAAAGATTTTATGTCTAGCACAGAGTTGAGGAATGTTTCATTCTGTGGTACATAGGGTTCCTATAAGTAGGACTGACTGGATGACACCTAATAACAGCAGTCATAAATAGTTATACATGAGTTTTAGTGTAAAAACTCTGGAGAATACAAATATACCCTTAATGATTTGTTGAGAGAACATTTGAATCATAATAATTAAAAGCTTTTTAAAATTTTTTCTTTTAACAGATCTTCATGTCTCACCATCCTTTCATTTTAGTGGCTCACCTCTATTTTAATTTTCTTGATGCATATCAATGAAATATATAAATACATGCCCTGTACAAAGACTAATCAGATAGAATCAGATTTTACACATCATATTGTATAGCTTTCCTATTTTCCTATCCTCATTTGTTGTAGTTTAATCCATTTCAAATTATAGAACATCAACAGGGCTTTCAAGATAAATAAAAGGAGGTACTAAAAGTTAATGCATAAAAGACACTAAGCTTTACAAAATTGTTTCAAAACTTATCAAAATTAAATTTATATAGTAGTAGTTGAAGGCAGTTCAATATACAACAGACTTAATAATATTAAGATAGTCTATTGCTTTTTTTAGACAAAATCTTTAATATTTGAAGCTGATTACTATAGCCAGCTCCATGTCACATGCATGTAATCCCAGCAACTCAGGAGGCTGACGGAGCATTGCAAGTTTGAGGACAGAGGCACCCTGTACAACTTAGCAAGACTGAGTTTCAAAATAAAAAATAAAAAGGGGCTTAAAGTGCAAATAAGTGCTCATACACAAAGGCCTAAGTTTAATGTGTTAGCACTGAAAATGAAAGCTGAATTTTATAGAGTTTATGTAGAATATGAGAGTTACACGATGATTAGTCATCTCATGCAGCAATTTTTAAGACTATATTTGCACATATCCATATATATTTTAATTATTTTCTAGCACTTGTGTAAATTATACAATTAAATTATTTATAATATAAAATATTTATTTTACTTCCATGTAATAAAACAAATTACCATAGATTGGGGTAGAAATAATGCATATTCATTTCTCACAGTTCTGGAAGCTGAAAAGTCAAAGATCAAGGTACCAGGAGATTCAGTTCTTGATAATGGCCCTGTATTAGTCAGCTTGTCACTATTGTTGACAGGTGGCATTGATTTGGATGCAACTCATAGCGACCCTATGCACAACAGAAGGAAACACTCCAGACACTGTGCCATGTGTGTGATCTTCATTTATGTTTAAGCCCATCGTTGCAGGCACTGTGTCAATCCATCTGGTTGAGGGTCTCACCTTTTGCGTTGACTCACCACTCTGCCAAACGTGATGTCTTCGTCCAAGTATAGTTGCCCCCTGACAATATGTCCAAAATACATAAGATGCAGTTTAGCCATCGTTGCCTCCAAACAGCACTCTGGTTGCACTTCTAGGATGGATCTGTTTGTTCTTATGGCAGCCCATGCTATATTTAATATACCTCTCTGGGAATATAATTCAAAACCATCAATTATTCTCCTGGCTCCCTTGTCCAATACCCAACTTCCACAAGTATATGATGTGACTGAAAATACCATAAAATGAGTCAGTTGCATCTTCACCTTCAATGTCACATCATCATTTTTCAACACTTTAAAAATTTCTTTGGAACAACTTTTCTCAATGGAAAGCATCTTTGATTTCTTGATTGCTGCTTTCATGGATCTTGACTACAAAACCAGGTAGAGCAAAATCTTGGACACTGTCAAGATTCTTCTCCATTTATCATAAAGTTGCTTACAGAGTAGTTGTAAAGATCTTTTTTTGCTTGATGTTGAAGACCATGCTGAGGGCTATATACTTTGATATTCATCAGTAAATGTTTCAAATCCTCCTCACTTTCAGCAAGAAAATTTGAGTGGTCTGCATAAAACAGGTTGTTAATAAATCTTCTCCAATCCTGATTCCACCTTTTTCTTCATGAAGTCCAGCTTCTCATATTATTTTCTCTGCAAAGATATTACAGAAGTATGGTAAAAGGGTACATCCCTCTTGCACATTTTTACTGATTTTTAACCAGACAGTGTTTCCTTCTTCTGTTCAAACAACTACCTCCTGGCCAATGAACAGATTCCTCATAACTACAGTTAAATGCTCTGATATTCACATTCTTTACAATGTTATAAATAAGTTGTTGTGAGTCACAGAGTCAAATGCCTTTACCTAGTCAATAAAACACAAGACAGACCTCCTCTTAGTTGTCTCTGATTTCAGCTAATATTCATCTGATGAGAACAATGATGTCCCTGGGTCCAAGCCCTCTTCTAAATCCAGACTGATTTTCTGTCAGTTCTCTGTCAATATACTACTCCAGTCACTTGTGAATGATTTTTCCAAAATTTTACTTTTGTGTGATATTAATGTCATTCAATAATTTCCGCATTTGATTGGATCACCTTTCTTGGGAATAGGCACAGATATGTATCTCTTCTAATCAGTTATCCAGGTAGCTGTTATCCAATCTCTTAGCATAAAAATGTGAGCACTTCCTTTGCTGGATCATTGAAACACTTCAAATTGGTATTCTATTAATTCCTGGACCTTTGTGTTTCACTAATACCTTCAAGTCTGCTTATACTTCATCCTTCAGTACCAGTGGTCCCTGATCATATGCAACCCCTTGAAAAGGTTGATCATCCATCAATTCTTTATGGGAAAATGACTTTGTGTATTCTTCCCATCTTTTTTTTTTTCGTACTGAGGAGTTGAACCCAGGGCCTCGCACTTGCATCCTTTGCAAGTGCTGGACCACTGAGCTGCACTCCAAGCCTATATTTTTACTTTTTTGAGACAGTGTCACACTAAATTACGAGACTGCCTCTGGTCTCTAACTTGCGATCCTCCTGCCTCTGCTTCCCAAACTACTGGGATTACAGGCGTGTGCCACTGCACCTTGCATGGCTCTCCCATCTTCTTTTGACTTTTCCTGCATCGTTTACTATTTTTCCTATAGAATCCTTCACTATTGCCACTGGAGGCTTGAATTTTTCCTTTACTTTTTATGCTTCAGTAAAACAGAGCCTGTTCTTCCCATTTGATTTTCTCTCACTAGCTATTTGTAAATGTCATTATAATATTTGACTTTTTTCTTCTCAAACCTTTTGAAATCTTCTGTTTACCTCTTTTACTTTGCCACGTTTTCCTTTTGCTTTAGCTGCTTGAGGTTCAAGGGCAAGTTTCAGAGTCTCTCTTGATGTGTAATTTGGTCTTTTTTTTTTCATGCCTTTTAATAACCTTTGACTTCCCACATAACGATATTATTAATGTCATGGCACAGATTTTCTAGTCTTCAATCATGAATGTTTAACATATCAAATCAGCTCTTGAGGTGGTCTTTGAACTCAGGTGATAGATATTCAAATTCAAACCTTGGTTCTCATACACTTGTTTTTATTTTCTTCAGTTTCAGTTTGAACCTGCACATGAGCAGTTGGTGGTCTGATCCACAATCAGCACCTGGTCTTGTTCTGACTTTTGATATTGAGCTTTCCCCTCATCTCTTTCCACAAATATAGTCAATTTTGTTCCTGTATGTCCCATCTGGTGAAGTCTATGTGTATAGTTGCTGTTTATGTTGGTGAAAAAAATGTATTTGCAATGAAAAAGTTGTTGGTCTGACAAAACTCTATTATACCATTTCCAGCCTCACTTCTTATTTTCCAGATACTGAGCCTTCTTTGTTTCCAAGTTTTGCATTGTAGTTACCAGTAATTATCAGTGTATCCTGATTGCATGGTCAATCAATGTTAGATTGCAGAAGCTGGCAAAAATCCTTCATTTCTTCATTTGTGGCCTTAGTGATGGTTGCATAAACTTAAATTTAATTATATTAAATGGACTTCTTTGTAGTCATATGGATATTATCCTATCACTGACAGCATTGTACTTCAGGAAAGATTTTTAGATGTCTTTCTTGATGATGAGCACAACCTCATTTCTCTGGATTCCTGACATAGATGCCATTGTGATTATCTTGATTTGAAATAGCCCATACCAGTCCATGTTAGCTCACTGATGCCCATACTGCCAAAGTTTATGCACTCCATTTCCATTTTGAAGATTTCTAATTTCCCTAGATTCCATGTTCCAATTATTAATGGATGTTTCTAGTTGTTCCTTATCTCTTTGAGTGGTCCCACATCAGCAAATGGAGCTTTACTCAATTCCTGTCATTAAGATTGACTTTACTTTGAGGAGGCAACTCTTCTCCAATCATTTTATGAGTGGCTTCCAGCAAAGGGGTCTCATTTTTGGGCACTATATCTGGCAGTACTTCTCTGCTATTCATTGAGTTTTCAGTAGATAATTGTTTGGGGAGTGGGTTAGCCATGTCCTTCTCCTTAGTTTGTCTTAGACTAGAAGCTCAGGTGTAACCTGTCCACAATTAGTGATCCTGCTGTTTTCTATAATACTGTTGTTATAACTTTCAGTATCACAGAAACACATAAGTCCTCACAGTAAGGCAAACTGACAGATATGTGTGGGCCATCCTTGTAGTTATATGGATATTTTTCTATCATTGACAGCATTGTACTTGAGTACAGACCTTGTGATGCCTTTTTGATAATGAATGTAACCCCATTTCTCTTTGTCATTCCAACATAGTAGACCACATGATTATCTGATTCAAAATGACAATACCAGTCCATTTTTGCTCACTGGTACCTAGAATGTTGATATTTCTCTGTTCCATTTCCATTTTGATGATTTCTAATTTTCTTAAATTCATACTATGTACATTCCATGTTCTAATCATTAATGGACGTTCACAGTTGTTCCTTCCTATTTTGAGTCATTCTATATCAGCAAATGGAGATCTATGGGGCTTTACTCCATTCCTACCATTAAAGTTCACTCTACTTTGAAGAGGCAGCTCTTCTCCCCTTGTTTCTTGAATGACTTCCAGTTGGGGGTGGTCATTTTCCAACACTATATATGACAGTGTTTCTCTGCTCTTCCTAGGGTTTTCAAAGGCTAATTGTTTTAGACTCCTTCTATTTTAGTCTGGAAGTTAGCTGAAACATGTCTATCATGGGTGGCTCTCTGGGTATGTGGAATACCAGTGCCATGGCTGTCAGCATCAAAGTCACAAGTAAGCACCCACAGTAAACTGACAGACAAGTCAGGAAGCTTGTTACCACTATAATAAAATACCTTTGATAATCAACTTAAAAGGAGAAAAGGGGTTTTATTTTTCTTTTCTCAAAGTTTTAGAGGTTTCAGTCTTGATCTGTTGGCCCATTGCTTTTCTACCAATGCAAGGCAGAAAATCATGGTGGGAGCATATGGCAGTAGAAACTTCATTTCATGGATGGAAGTGAAGGAGAGAAAAAAAGAGTCAGTGTCAAACAATCCTGTTCAAGAGAATGTCACCCAGAAGCTTAAACCTTCCACTAGGCCCCCTTCTTAATGACTTCTGCCACCTTCCAATAATGCCAGTTATAGGACCAAGCCATTAGCACATTGGTTTGAGGGACATTTCAGATCCAAACTATACGAGGTCCTCTTTCTCGCTTGCATATCTTCTTATTATTTCATGTCTTATTTTCTTATTTTATCTTCAAATACAGAATACCACAAAAAAGAAGCAAGCTCTTTTGTCTTTTTATAAGAATAGTGACTCTATTCATGAGAGTTCCATCCTAATGACTTTACTTACCAGGTGGGCAACACTTCCTCATTTCATCATTCTGATGTAAGTATCACAGCATAAGAATTTGGGGGAAGATACAATATTCAATATGTGACACTGATATAATAACTAAACTTTTGTAGACTCAGATAATAATCATTCCATTAAACTATGTATTAGTTATGGTTCTCAGGAGAAATAAAATCAATAGGATACACAGATAGAGATTGAATAGAAAGATAGATAGATAGACAGATAGATAGATAGATAGATAGATAGATAGATAGATAGATAGATAGATTATGTTGTTATGCGCCGTTGCATCTGGTCCAATTCATAGCAAATCTATGTACAATAGAACAAAACACTCCATGACACTGTGCCATGCCAGGCACTATGTCAGTGCTTCTCCGATATTCATAGGGTTTTTGATGGCTAATTGTTTTAAGAATGGTCCACCAGGTTCTTCTCCCTAGACTGTAGCACTTGGTATTCCCTGGTGGTCTTCCATCCAAGGACTAACTAGGCCTGACCCTCCTTAGCTCCTGCGATCAGAGGGGATCAGATGCCAGTGTGGTATGGCTGCAAATTAGAGAGAGAGAGAGAGAGAGAGAGAGAGGGAGAGAGAGAGAGAGAGAAAGAGAGAGATTATGGAAATTGGCTCCCATGATTATGGAGGACAAAAAGTCCCCGTCCACAAGCTGAAGATTCTGGGAAGCTTGTGGTGTAGTGCAGTCTGAGTCAAAAGGCCCAGAATAAGGAGAGATGATGATGTAACTCTTAGCCAAATGCTGGAAGTCTGTCGTTCAGGAGATGCTTATGTAAAGTCCTCAGTCCAAAGGCCTGAGAACCTGGGATTCTGATGTCTGAGAGTGGAAAAGGGTGAAGGACTTAGCTACAAAATAAAGACCTGTCTATCTGATCAATTGGTTGGTGTTCTTCCATATTGTTGAGGGGAGGTCTTTCTTTCTTAGTCTACGGATTCAAATACCAATCTCTCTTAGAAATACTTCACAACATATGTAGTAGTAATACTTTGCTAGTCATCTGGATATCCCTAACTTAGTCATGTTGACATGTGAAGTTAGCCTTCACAATATGCTTTGGAAATGTGGACCTGGGTTGGAAAGATAATTATTTTTATAAGTCTCCAATATTCTAAATCCTTATGGGTAAATTACAATTAAAAGATAGAAACCACAATCATGAAACTTTTGTGAATACTTTTCGCTTATGGGTTATAATAAATTTAGTAACAATAAAAGTCAGCTGTCATTCTTATCTATTCATGTCATGTGAGAGATATTTGAGTAAATTATCAATGACTTAATTTTAAATTTATATGTAGATAGGTATCTCCTGAAAGACTGATCATTCCAGGTGCTCTTCATTTGCCTAATTTCCCTATCTATAATTTCATCTCTTGACAAGTCCTATTTTACTTGATTTACCACTTCTCTTTTTTGTTTGGTTGTTGCTTGTGGTGTTGTTTTGAGATGGGGTCCAGGGGTTCTTGAACATGTGATCTTCCTGCCTCAGTCTCCGGAGCGTTTGGATTACAGATATGAAATACCAAGCCCAGTTGACAATTTCTCCATTGTCTTTATTACTATCTTGTTGTTGTTATTGTTAGGTACCAGTGAGTTGGTGTCCAACTCATAGCAACCTTATATACAACAGGAGAAACACTGTTGTTAGTGTTAGCTTCTCTGCTCCTCATGGGCTTTTCAATGGCTGACTATTTTAGGGGAGTGGGTTGATGGGTCCTTCTCAAGCCTACAGCACCTGGTGTTCCCAGGTGCTCTCCCATCCAAGTACTAATCAAGTTTGATCCTGCTTAAGTTCCAAGCAAGATCTGACGGGATTGGGTGCCAAAGTGATATGGCTGCAGGCTATCAATATCTAACATATACATATTTGTTAAATGTCCCCTGTGTACTGTATCGGATATTTTTGTCTGTTTTGTTTGTGGCTATGTCCCAGGTCTTAAAAGAGTTGTCCAACAAACATTTGTTGAATGAGTAAATGGTGATGACAAGAAGAGTAGGTTCTAATAAATACTTTTATTCACATTTTTACAGAGATGTGCTTATTTATTCCCACATGTTTCATGTTAGATAGTGTTCCTTTCTGATACATAAAATAAAACTGAGTAGATAGCAAGGAAATTTACTGCTTTTAACCACCATTGAGCATTATACAGAGTTGGAGAAAAAAGTTGGAGAAAAATTTTTTTCTGTTCCTGGTAAATTTTGATGCACTCTAAATTCCTTCACAAACAGGTTGTTGAAGTAAAATTCATTATATATATTTTTTTCTAGGTAACAGCATAAAGTGCTTATAGCTAGAGTTCACTTAATTTCTACAAATTCATTTTACTTTAGTAATCCTGAAAATTAAGTAAATTTATTTTTCTCAAAGTTTAGCAATAAATCTGAGTTTTCAGTTTTGGTACAATTATTGCCTCTACTTAATAAGAATTAGTTATTTAGGAAGATCTGGCAATGAAGATTTGTACTTTTATTGTCATCTCTTTTCAAGATCATTATAAAGCACAGGGGTTTCAATGGTCAACCTCAATTAACACTAAATAAGATTTTGATTTGTAATTTTTTTTAATAATGAGCATGATGAAAACTTCAAATTCTTATTTAAACCTTTATTAAAAATACACAAATTATGTTGCTTCCACTACACATTTCTTTAAGAAAGTTAATCTGTTCAAGCTCTAATCTCTTTTGTGCCTGGTTAGTAACGCAAAAATCAAAATAATGACAACCATGACTAATTCTAATTAACAAACTTAATCAAGGCAACAATTATATCTAAGCATACTTTTAGCTAAAGTTTCCATTCTTTACAAATTCTTCTCTTTATCATATATTTATTGAACTCCATTATGTATCAGATACTATTCAATACACTACAAACTCATCGAGTAGAATTTATCACATGAGAAAAGAAATACAATAAAGAGGTACAGAAATATAGAGTATTTGATTATTGTGAGCACTTAAAATAGATATTATGAGATAATATTGGCTGATGAAGAATTAAGCAAAGACAACACATGAGGGAAATGTGCCTGAAAATTTATTAACTCTTCTTGAAAGAGAGTGATAGGCACAGAGAGCTTGCTGTTGTTAGGTGCCATCAAGTTGTAGCCAACCCATAGTGACTCTACATTAACAGAACAGAACACTACCCACTCTGTACCATCCATGTAATCTTTTATTATGTTTTAGCTCAATGGTGCAGTGCTGTGTTTCTCCTCATCTTGATTCGTGCCACGTCAGCAAGTGGAAGTCTCAGGCATCCTATCCCAATCCCAGCATTAAGTTCGTCTCTACTTTGAGGAGGCAACTCTTTCCTGTTTTTTCTTGAATACCGTCCAGCCTGAGAAGCTCATTTTCTGGCACTATATTTGACAGTGCTTCCTGCTATTCATAAAGTTTCCAATGGATAATTGTTTTGGGAGTGGACTGACAGGTGTTTCTCCATAGTCTGTCTTGGTCTAGAATCTCAGCTGAAAGCTGTCCACCAACGGTGGTCCTGTTAGTATCTGAAATACCAGTGGCATAGTTTTCAGCCTCACAGCAACATGCAACCCCCCAGAGCAGGATGGACAAAGGGATCAGCAAGCTTAAAATTGTGCATAGGGTACACCCTATGCACTACTGTTAGTGGAAAGGAAGAAGGAGTTCTGATCTTGAGCCATGTAGTTACAGTGTGGTATCAAAGGAAGAGAAGGGTAGGTGAGATGGAAGAGAGGGGGAGGAATAAAATCTTGTATACATGACAATCGCTGTCTAAAAAAGGTATCTAAGTGCGTTAGTTGATCTCTTGTCAATAATTTTATTCGATCACTTTGAGTGTGCATATAGGTATATGTATGTAAAAATAACATAAATTTAATATATGAATTTAAAATACATGTAATTTTTGCTCTGCCATCAAAACAATTTCTAGTGACTTACAAAATAACAGGGCTATTACAATGAATCTCAAAATGTAAATATTCTTCATATGCTAAGATATTGGCAGGTGTGGCTATTTTTGAAGGGCCTGTTTTCCAGTAGATTCTGTATGGTAATCCACAAAAATCGAGAAGCCAGCAAGATTCATTAACCAAGAAAGCAAAAGAACACACACACACACACACACAAACACACACACACACACACACACACACACACACACACATTGTTTTCTTGGGACTGACTTAGGAAGTATGGAGGATACATGTGTACTAGGAAATCTGGTATTTTATTAGTGGAAAAAAAGACTAGAGCCTATTTCTCCTGAGATGGACATGTCTGAAGATGAAAGTCTGGACTAACTGTCCAGCACAAGCAGGCTAAATGGTCACCAATTATGCCAACGGAGTCCAGTAGGGGCAGCCTCTATTTCTTGAGACTTTTGGAGGAACTCCTGCAATTCGTAATAAATGGACATAGCCACACTATACAAGACAGGGAAGGGATGGTATTTTATTATATATAGTTGTTGTGGTGGTGGTTGTTTGGTGATACTTAAGGATTGAACCCAAGGCCTCACACATACTTTACAAATGCTCTACCATTGTACAACAACCTCAGTATTTTCTTTTTGAATTTGTTTTTTCTTGAGACAGGCTCTCACTAAATCACACAGGCTGCCACTGGCCTTGGACCTGCAGTCTTCCTGCCTCCCCTCCTGAGTCCTTGGGACTATAGGCATGAGCCACAATGTGTATATATATATATATATATATATATATATATATATACATATATATATATATATGGGGCTGGGATTTAGCTCAGTTGGTAGAGCGCTGCGCTGCAGTCTCTGAGGTCCCGAGTTCAATTCCCAGCACTGCAAAAATGGGAGAAGGACATGGCAATCCACTCCCAAGGCAATCCCAAAAGAGTCTGCCGTTGAAAACCCTATGAGGGTCACTATGAGTCAGATACCGACTAGACGGCACCTAACAACAACAATAACAACTATATACATATATATGTATATATATATATACACACACACATGTACACACATACATACATATATATACACACACATACATACACACACATATATTCATGAATCTAATCTACATGTTTTTAACAGCGTTAGAGGGCTACAGAATCAGATGAAGATTAGAATCACTTGCAGATTGGATTTGCATAATAGGTGCTCTCTACTGGATAGCCAATAACATGCAAAATTCTAATCTGAATCTGACTTTTTATCCCTCTAAAATTGTTGAGCATGCAGCTGTACCATTGTGGCATCCGACCTCCTCAGATCTCAGAAGCTAAGCAGGATCAAGCCTGGTTAGTACTTGGTTGGGAGACCACCTAAGAAGACCAGGTGCTGCAGGCTTAAGAGAAGGACCCAGCATCCCACACCTAAAAAAAACAATCAGCCATTGAAAAGTGTATGAATAGCAGAGAAGCA
>VMDO01035798.1:0-15754 GCA_007922755.1 Pedetes capensis
GTAGACTGCCTCTGGTATTGAATTTGTGATCTTCCTGCCTCCGCCTCCCGAGCCGCTGGGATTACAGGGATGACAGGCGATTACAGGGATGACAGGCGTGAGCCAACGCGCCCGCTAGAAGGATCTTTCTTTAACTCAAAGAATCCAATTAAAGGGTTGGAGATAGCTCCTACCCAGAATTTCAGCTGCTTTATTTTCACCAGTAGGCATCAACATTGTGTCCAAAAGGGTCGTGGGGTGTGTGTGTGTGTGTGTGTGTGTGTGTGTGTGTGTGTGTGTGTGTGTGTGTGTCTCGTTTTTAACTAAGGCCATGTGTTTGGCGACTGGGGGGAGGGTAACAAAAATGTTAGCTCTAGGGTAAGAACTGGCAATTGCTTAGCTCAGTTGGTAGAGTGCTGTTCTGCACTCTCTGAGGCCCTGGGTTCGATCCCTAGCACCGCAAAACTGGGAGAAGGACATGGCAATCAGCTCCTGAAACAATCCCGAAAACAACCAACCGTTGAAAGCCCTATGAATAGCAGAGAAACACTGACGTAGAGCCGGGCATGGCACAGCGTCGGGGAGTGTTTCGTTGTGTTGTACATAGGGTCCTTATGAGTCGGACCCAACTCGACGGCACCTGACAAGAGGATAAAGGAGGATTGGCAATTCAAAAGTATTTAGGGAGGGCTGACGAGCAAGGCTGGGAGCAGACAAAAGAAGTATGTTGGCTCAGGCTTCAGGTACGCGCAAGGTGCCAGAGAGGGAGGAGTCTAGGCTGTCCGTGCAGTTCCAAACATTGCCTCCGGGCACCAGGACCTTTACCCCCTGGGGGATAGGCTCGGGGGAAGAGCATAGTCCCCTCCCTCCACCACTAGCAAAGCAGCCCGTAGGGCTCCTGCGCCTCGGGGCGGCTCCTTGACTACTTTTCCCGCCTCCTTTTTCCACTCTTCCCCATCCCTCCTCCGTGCGCGCAGCGGAAGTGACGCTAGACGTAGCGGAAGTCCCTGCAGCCGCGGTGTTGTGCTGTGGGGAATAGAGACGGATTTGTAAACCTCGGAGCGAGGTTCTGCCTACCCGAGGCCGCTGCGGCGCGGAGACCCCCCGGGTGAACACCGTTACCATGTCTGACCAGGTACTTGGGCGAGGAGCCATCCCGCAGCGGTGGCCGGCGCCTTACCCCGCAGGTCCGCCTGCCGCTCGGCTGGGGCCGGGGATGGAGGCGCGGGGGAGGGGAGCGAGGAATGGGGGAGGGGGCGGCCAGTGAGGACTGGGCGGGAGAGGGAGGGGAGCGGGCTAGGGCCGGAGACGCCGGGGCCTGCGGCGGGGCTCGGGAAGCCGGCCCGCCCCTCTCTGGGCCCGCGCATCACCGCCCGCCGTGTCCCACTGCCTCCGGTTTCGGCCTCCCTCCCGTCGTCCCCCTTCTTTCTCCCGGGTAGACCAAGTGCGAAGTCCCGCTTCCACCTCCCGGAGAGGATCCCTAGGGAGCCCGTCCGTCGGCCTCCGGACGACCGATCGCAGAAGCAAGGCCCTAGGCCCCAGTTATGTAACGGGAGAGAATCCCTGACTGGGAGGCTCCGTGGCCCTTAAAAGCGGCTGGACTCCACTTTTTGGTTCTTCGTCCTGGAGGACGGGGGCCGGAGAGGGAGACGTTGTCTGATGTTGCTGAGAACCGAGAAGGAGCCGCCTTCCCGTGCGGATTGCAGCTAGGGCCATTCCTCCCGAGTCCTTTTTCCGTGTGGGGGTGCAAAGCTATTGCCTCTTTTCTGTACTTTCCCTTTTCTTACTCAGGGCTGGTTCATCTACTTTCCAGTTAAGAGAGCACTCAGGATAACCAACAGAGTAGAACAAAACTGTTAGAGCAACCACAAATGTTTGATCTGAGCATTAACCTGCAAACGTCTGAGGCTTTTGAGGGAGAGGGTAGGAAAACTTTGTGCTTGTAGAGCAGTTTGCGGAATATTTACAGAAGGGTGCCATTAATGCAAAGTGGTCCGTCCTAGTGTTAATATCAAGAATTTGCTTGGGGTTTGCAATTCAATTAGGAGTGATCTACTTTCCCTGAAGTTTTTCTTCCTCATCATGTTCTAGTTAACCACGTTTATGGCTTGTGTTTAATTTATAAAGTTTTTATCTGGTCTTTTTGTTTGGTCAGACGATTATGAGTTTTTAAAGTATTTTTGGACTTGTTGAGTGACAGTTATTCAGAAAACTGTCATTTAACGCCACGATGTACTTAAACTTATAAATTTAACACATTCTCTTGGCTTTTAGCGGGGGTGGGATTTAGCTCAGTTGGTAGAGCACCGCTCTGCAGTCTCTGAGGTCCCGAGTTCCATTCCCAGCACCATAAAAATGGGAGAAGGACATGGCAGCCCACTCCCCAGGCAATCCCGAAACAGCCATTGAAAACCTTATAAGGGTTGCTATGAGTTGGACACAACTCGACCTCACCTAACAACAACAACTTGGCTTTTAACCCAGTTTTGTACCAGCTGGTGAGAGTGAGGTCTTTGCAGATTTGTACTACTGTACAAAATGTACACTTATATTTTTAAAGCTTACTCATAATCTGGATTAGTTTTGGGTAGATTTACTTGCTAATAATCTAGATTAATTCCCAAGTTGGTATGGGAGTGGCATTGTAAGTATCTCCCTAGACAGTTGTTTAGTTAGTTGCCAGGGAGGAAAGAACAGCTGTAAATGCTTAGTTTCATCAGCCTTTTATTTTGATGTTCAGGAATAGCTTGAAAGCATGCTGAAGTTTACAGTAATCTGGTAAAAGTAGTATTCAGAAAGAATAATAAATTGTACAATTCTTTTTGTTCTAGATTAAAGTCAGGTCATCTAAGAAAGATGTGAAGAAAAGACCTAGGGCACATTGTTTTTCAGGGAGTCTGTAAGGCAAAAGCTGTGGTAATATTAGGATACTTATTATTTTTAAACTTTTATTCTTTCTTGGGTGTTCATTGACTTTCTAGAAACTAACATGACCTATGATAGCACAACAAATATTTGGAAGCAGATGTGAAATCCAGCTGTTTTCTACTGAGGCATACGTTAAAAAGATTTGCAACAATATAAAATAGTGCTCCTCTTCTCCTTGGTTTTATCTTGAAAAAGATTTTAATAAAATGTTATTTAGCATATAATGGGTTTATTGTTATTTTTAAATGAATAAGTTAATATTTAAAACATTTCTGTTTTGATGTTTAATACTGTAAATATGAATAAATATAGCCAAACTTAGAAAAGTTTTGTGGAATTTTAAATAATTTATTCAGAGTGTAAGAGTCTGGAGACCAAAAGATGTAAAACTGTTGCTCTAGTCTGATTGATAAGCATCATTATTAAAAATTAGGACCCCATACAAATTCAGTGTTGGGTATTAAAGACTTAGAGGTATGAAGCTGAATACTTACCTTTAAGAGACTAGGAAGTCAGAGCAAGAATCCCAAGTTACTACTGTGTAATATTGGCAGCATGAGACTGCACCACTGTCTTCAGAAGACAGCCTTAGAATGAAGTATTTTCTGAGGCTCAGTGGTACAGTGCTTGCCTAGTAAACATGAGGCCCTAGGTTCTATCACAGTTGCTCCGTGCCCTCCCAGACACACACATAAAAGGTATATTTTTTGAGGCAACTCTCAAGTTTGTCTCATTCTAAGATAATGAAATTAATAGTTTCAGTTTAAAATAGGTGGAGATTCACAAAAGACTTAAATTGCTGGGTTGTCCATTGAGGAATGAAAAAAATGATTACTTTTGGAATTTGTGTGAATTGTTTTTTACAGTCTCAGCATTATCTGGTGGATTTGTGGATTGTTATATCTAAAACAGGTTCTAACCTAAAGCCATAGACCCTGAGGGCTGAGGATCCACTGAACTTGTATGTGTATTTGGTATTTGTGATTATTTTTGTGGGGGAGGAGAAAAGGCCATTGGGGTACATGGTCTCCCCAAAAGGTTGAAGACCCTCCTTTAAACATTAATAAATCTGTTTGGGTGTTTTCCTTTAGCCTATCTCACTTTGCAGCAAAAGAAAGCACTCATATAAATCAGAAGTTTCATATCAGAAGGGTAAGGATAACCTGTACAAATATTTTCCCTTCCTCCTTTTTTATGTCCTTGTTTATTGTATTTTTATATCAAATCATCAAAGGCAGCTTAGGCCTCAGTTTTTTATTTTGAGACAGGGTGTAAGTCATGCAGGCTTCCTCTGGTTTTGAACTTGCAATCTTTCTACCTTGACCTCCTGAGTCTCTGGGATTACAGGTGTGTGCCACAGCACCCAACTTGCTTCACCTTTAGTCAAGTCTGTAGTAACAAGGTTCATTTATTCCACCCTGACTCCAGAAAGAGATTGATTGATATTCCTTTGTGTTTAGTCACCATGTAATTCTGATTATCTCTTTCTGCTTAATGCACTACCTCAAAATTTAATGGATTAACACAACAGTCTTACTTTGGTCGTAAATCTACAAGTTGGGCAGCGCTCTGTGTATTGGACTCATCTCTGCTACTTGGTTTATCAGGTCTCAACTGGAATGACTCAAATGACTGGGGACTGGAACTGCTGAGGGTGAGGCTGGGGAAACTAGGCTCTTTATAGTGTCTTGAAGCTTCTGTGAGTGTTCCTGTGGTGTGTTAGCATATAGACTCCAGGGTATTCAGACTTAAGGGCCACTGTGGGCTCATAGTGTTTCAAGAGAACCTGGGCAGAAATAGCAAGGCGTCTAGCATTAGAAGTGGCTTGGTCAGTCAAATCTCTGAGGCCAGCCCAGATTTAAGAAAAGATATTTAAACCCCATTTCTCAATGGGAGGAGTAAGAATTTGTAGTATCTTTAATCTACCCCAGAAATTGTGTTTCCTTTTGTCATGATAGCATTAGCTCCTACAGTATTCTTTATAGGTCCCTGTTATTGATGTTTGGTGATCATTAGTTTTTTTTTTTCTTTCTTTCTTTCTTTTTAAGACAAGATCTTGCTGTGTAGCCTCTGCTGACCTGAAACTTGCTGTGTAGCTCAGGCTGGCCTATAACTAGCATTGATCCTCCTGCCTCTGCCCCTTGAGTACTGGGATTACAGGCATGTGCCACCATGCCTGACATGATGTTTACTGATCTTAGTAATTGTTAGCTGGGGGTTACAGGAGAACGTGATGAACTGGTTCTTTATAAAAATGTATAGTTATATATGCTACCCTTTATATCATAGAACATGTTAAACTAGCTATCACTTAATAGAATAGTTAATAGTGTATATCTTAGCCATTTCATGCTCTAGAAGAGCAGTGACCTGTATTCTTTCTTCTGATAGAGTGAGGTGCTGCTAGTGAATGTTGCAAACCTAGGTTATAATGAAACACTTCAAAGAAAGTGTAACCTAGAGCCCCTGCGCCAGGCAGGCCTGTAATTCCAACGACTTGCAAGGAAGAGGCAGGAAGATCGCAAGTTCCAGACCAGAAGCAGTCTGCATAACTTAGCGAGACCCTGTCTCAAAAATAAAAAAAAAAAACATGGGCTGAGGGTGCAGCTCAGTGGTACAGCACTTGCAAAGTATGCAAGCATGAAGCCCTGGGTTCAGCCCCAAGTACCGCCAAAAAAAAAAAAAAAAAAAAAAAAAAAAAAAAAAAAAAAAAAAAAAAAAAAAAAAAAAAAAAAAAAAAAAAAAAAAAAAAAAAAAAAAAAAAAAAAAAAGGGTAATCTAAACAATAATCAATAGTATTTTGAAAAGTTAATACCATTGTTATGGTTAGAATATCATTAAGGTTAGTTGGGTAGTTGGAATTTCAAAATTGTAAAGCATTTTTCAAATATATCATAACACCTTTTAGCCCCCATATCAGTTAGGTTGTCTCTCTTATAACTCAAATATCACATTACATTATTTACATTATAAGATTCTTCATTAGATTGTTTGCTTTTGAGTATCAGGAATCAGCCTTTATTCATCCCCCCAACCCCCCAGTAATGCTCAGTATTGTGACTGGATACTTACAGAGTTTCTTTGGAGGAACAAGTGGACAGATAACATTCATTCAACAACATTCTAGGCTGTAGAATTAGAAAGTTGCCTCAAAAATATGGAGCAGCACGTATCTTCCTCTTTGAGATCTTTTTTATTTTTGGAGTGAACCCAAGGCCTTGCACATACTACCCATGGGCCCATTTTTATTTATTTTTTTAATCTTGAGTTAGGGTCTCACTAAGTTATGCAGGCTGCATCTGGCCTTGAATTCCCAATCCTCCTGGCTCTGCCTCCTGAGTTGCTGGGATTACAGGTGTGTGTACCCAGTTTCTCTTTGAGAGATCTTTTGTTCTTGTTTTGTTATTGAGGAAGGGTTTGTTGTCATGGAACAATTTTTCTTTTATGATGTTTTTGCATGCTTGATTGTATTGGTTTTAACAATAGACCTGGAAACTTCTCTCACTCTCTGGCATTCTCTCTCTCTTGCTCCTTTTTTTTTTTTCTATTTGCAAGACAGGGTCTCGATGTGTAGACCAGGCTATCTTGGAAGTTGATATGTAGCCCAGACTGGCCTTAAACTCCCACTGATCTTGCCTTTGCCTCCTGAGTGCTGGAATTACAGACTTGTGCCAGCATGCCTGGCTCAGAATTGGAAACTTTATCCAAGATTAAATCATTTACTTCTGGTTGTTGGGCTAGAGAGCTGGATATTGGGCTTCCAAGTGGCAGCTTTTGTTGTGTTAGTGATGAGACACTGAATTAAAATAAAAATGAGTAATGTTGACAAAGGCAAGAAGATTTTTATTCAGTTATGTGCCCACTGCCACACCGTGGAAAAGGGAGGGAAGCACAAGACTGGGCCAAATCTCTACAGTTTGTTTGTGCAGAAGGACAGGTCAGACTGTTGGATTCTCTTACAGATGCTAACAAGAACAAAGGCATCACCTGGGGAGAGGATACCCTGATCGAGTACTTGGAGGATCCCAAAAAGTACATCCCTGAAAAAAAATAATCTTCACTGACATTAAGAAGAAGGGAGAAAAGGCAGACTAATGATTAATGTTGTTATTGTTGGTGGTGCTGTCGAGTGGGTGTCTGACTCATAGTGACCCTATGTACAACAGATGAAACACCATTGTTGGTGCTTCTCTGCTATTCATAGTGTTTTCAATGGCTAATTGTTTTTTGGGAGTGGATTGCTGGTCCTTCTCCCAAGCCTACAGCACCTCGTATTCCCAGGTGGTCTCCCATCCAAACACTGACCAGGTCTGACCATGCGTAGCTTCTGAGATCTGGTGGGATCGTACACCACAGTGGTATGGCTGCAGGCAATGATTAATAGCCACTGCCTTATTTATTACAAAACAGTTGTGTCATGGCCTATGTGTACTATAATTTAATTGGTCTCATGCATCAGAATTCAGATCATGAATGGCTGATAGAATGTTTTGTTGGATAGTCTTGATTTAAATAAAATTGTCTTGTAATTAAGTGAATATGGTCTTTTTAAAAAATAGTAATTCCAGTTCAGTAAATACTTTCACTGTTTTCCCTCCCTAAATATATGTTGGACTTAATTAGGAATGTTCAACTTTTCACAGAAGTAGAGAATGTTATCTTAAAACCTTTTGAAGACTGGTTTTATATTTAGATTTATATAACTGATTACATGAATATATTTAAATGCTGGGAAAAATCCATTCATTGTTTCTGAACCAAGTAAGACTCATTTATATGTCATTTTGTGTTCATTAGCCTAATAAAGGCAATGGTTGAAGATAAAGAAGCAGTATTGGTATTTTTGGTCTTGACTGAAAGCTCAGTTGGTAGAGTGCTTGCTGCTCTGTACTCTTTAAGGGCCCGGGTTCAACCCCAGCACTGCAAAAATGGGAGAAAGACATGGCACTCCACTCCTAAAGCGATCCTGAAACAATCAACCATTGAAAACTCCGAGGGTCCCTGTGAGTCGGACTGATTAGATGACACCTAACAACAACAACAGCATGCCAATTTAGTTAGAATTCCCTGTATTCAAGTAAAACACATTTTAGAGTGGCTTATGTATACTATCAAATAAAGAGTATTTAACACTTCTCACTTTATAGTTGACCTATAAGATCAGATTCTTTTAAAAACCAACATGATGGATACGATAACAAGTTAGACTTTATTTTTGAATTCCTTACTAAGTCAGAATAAGTTATATTTTAGGATTGTCTTTAAATAGCTATTCAGATTGGTGGTGGTCCTTTTTGCCAATGCATAAGATAGAAGGATTAAAAAAGATAATAATTTGTAAATTATGAACCCATAATTAAAAACAAAAATCACACAGAAAGTCATGTATTTCTTCTGGGACATTGGGATTCTTATGGATGAATTTCTCTTAAGATACCTTTAGCTTTCCCTTTTTGAAATTTCCTGAAATTATGAAATTTTTTTCATAGATAATTCTGATGTTATTTTATTTCTTAAAGAAAGTCTTGCAGGAAGATTCACACGAATTTCATTGTTGCACACCTTAAGTTTTGTAGTTCAAATTTTGGGTATTCTTTCAAATATGATTATTTAAAGATACATAGCTTTTTATTTATTTGTCTCCTTTTTTGCATTTGGTTTCCTTTTCTGAGCTAATGAGGATGTGAAGGAAAAGATCTGCAGGAAGGAAGGGTGGAGTTCTGTTCTCTGGGCTCACTTTTCTCAACACTGAGGGCCAATTATTTTTAAAGGTTTTATTGAAAATTAATATGCCTACAAAAAATGCACATAAATGTAAATTTTGATGGAAGTTTTACAAACTGGACACATCTGTGCAGTGTGCATTCACATCAAGAGCTTCTCTCCTGACTTAAAAACACATAGAATGGCAGAATGTGGTGGTGCACTCCTGTAATCCTAGCACCTGGGAGGATTGTGAGTTGGAGGCCACTCGGGGACCTTTGTCTCAACTCCCTTCCCTTACCCCCCCCCCCCACCAATAACAGTTATGTCTATAACATTTTATAAGTAGAATCATACAGTATGTACTTACGCATATGGCTTCTTTTGCTTAGTATAGTTTAGAGGTTCATCCACTCTTAAGTATAGTTATGTGTTATTAAATCTCATTGCTATATTGCATTCCGTTGTGTGATTACTACAGTTTACTTATTTGTTCTGTTTTTGAAGCACATCAAAGTACTTTTCTAGGACTTATTTCAAACATGAGCCAAATGATACCTATTTTTATTTTAGCATCTTTTTGTCAGGATTGCTTTTGGGCTGAATAATAAACAATTTGATATATTGTAGGTAGAGCAAGTATGCTGTTAATTTTTCTCACAAAAAAGAAACCTAGACATAATTCGCTCAGGACTGATGAGGCAACTTCCACAATGCTTTTCATTCTCTTCCTCCATCCTTATACATCCTTAATAGTATCTTTCACTCTCATGCTTGTCCCCTGGTGGATGCAAAAAGGCTACATTATGTTCTAGGCCAGAGAAAAGGGAGAAGTGAAAGGAAAAGGTTATTGGCCAGTCACATGGCCATTAAAAAACTGAGAAATATGTTTTTCAGCTGAGCAAACTTAGGCTTCTCCCTATGAGGAAGAAGGGGGAAATAGATATTGGATAGGTAATTAACAATGTCTGCCATACCTCTAAATTTGCTTGCTACTATTTTTGGATACAAACAAGCTAGTTTGTTCCTGGCTTTGCATGTGTCTATAGTCTAGGTCCAAAGAGTATGGTTTGCACAGTCAGCAAAATTTTCAGTCACAATTTTTAGTTCCTGAGAAACCGCATTTCTAGTGTTTAGTCACAGTTCAGTGTTGACTGTAAACATACACGTAGCCCAATGTCTTGACAGCTTTGACTTAAACCCTGAGGTTATGGAGTTAAATCTGATCAGTTCTATTCCAGATTCTAGTACTGTTTCCTTAAGTTTGAACATCTGTATTGTGAAGATGAAGATGTTCATGTATTTTTAGAATTTTGGGAAATCCATTTAACTGTGAGGGAAGTTACTTTATTGTAATACTGGGTTTTTATGTTTTTGTAATGGATTTAAGTATTGGAATTACCCAGTTTTATCCTTTTTTTTTAGGGGAGGGTACAGTACTTGGGTGTTGAACCCAGGGTTTTGCACATACCTTTGCTCTACTACTGGGCTGCAACCTTAGCCCATTTTTAATTTTTTATTTTGAGTCAGTCTTGCCAAGTTGCACAGGCTGCCTCTGGCCTCAGCCTTACAATCCTCCTGCCTCAGCCTCCCAAGTTGCTGGAGTTACCGGCGTGTGCCACTGCACCCATCTTGAATATATTTTTAATGAGAATTTTTACTATGAAAAATTTAAATGTATATGTAATGAATGGTAACTTGGCCTGTCTTATTTGATCTATAGGATCCTGCCCCACTCCATGTTATTTTGAAGCCAATCTCAGATATTATATATATCTGTAAATATTTCAGTATGTATCTCTCAAAGTGAAGGATTTTTTCTTTTGACATTACTTATACTGTTGTCATGCCTGCAGCGGTAGCCCTGTGGCATCTGATCCCATCAGATCTCAGAAGCTAAGCAGGGTCAGGCCTGGTTAGTACCTGGATGGGAGACCGCCTGGGAACACCAGAAGCTGTAGGCTTGGGAGAAGGACCTGGCAACCCCCTCCCAAAAATCGATCTGCCATCGAAAACCCTATGAACAGCAGAGAAGCACTGACAATAGTGTTTCCCCTGTTGTACAGAGGGTCACTATGAGTCGGATACTGACTCGATGGCACCTAACAACAACAACAACGTCCTGTTGTCACACATTAAAGGAGGAAGATAAGAGTAAATGAATATTTTGTTTTGGGTTTCCCCAGAATCCCTCATCTTTCAGCTAGGATGAACAATCCTTGTGTAGATGGAGAAGTCAGTGGCAGAGTGCGGGTGGTGTCCATGTGATTGAATTGTCTACATACTGATTGCCATGGTACATCTTTGCAAAGATTTTGTTCTTTTGACTTCAAAATGTCATGATATAACCATTATGAATTTTGTGCATTTGTAAATGGAACTGTTGTGTTTTCCATATCTTTTCTAGTCTAGTTCTCTTTCCAGTCCCAGTCATCTATTTCCAAGTTAGTTCTTATGTAACTTAAAAAGTAGAGTTGGTAGAGCACAGTACCTCGTAGATTCCTTTTCCACTCCAAGGGTTCAGTCTCCATGACCCAACCCTGAAAATTTAGAGGTTGTCAGACTGTCTTTGATCTTGTACATACACTTTTCTTTCCATCACCAGTTTCTTTGCTCTGGGGCTGCGTACCCTTTCCAGCCAAATCAACCAGCCCTCTCTGGAATTCTCTTTTCTTTGATGACCTACTGTCCCACACCTAGAGCTGAATGCTTTTACTGTTTTGTAACCAGTATGCCATACTATTCTGTATTGGCTGCTGCTGCTGCTTCTTTTTTTTTTTTTTTTTTTTTTTTTGGAGAGGGCGGGGAGGAAAAAGGCATACAAAAGACACTGAGATCACTGGAGACTTTGGTCCTTTTTGTCCAGGATCTTCTCATTTCCCAGGCTATTCTGTTAAAGAAGAAGAGCAGATGAAAAGCTAGATGACAGCATTAAGCAAGCATGAGGCTATTAAACAAGTGGTACAGATGTCTGTTACTGTAGTGGTCTAGAGTTGGGAAGAGATCACCAAAATAGAGTGCCTAGGGAAGATGGCCACTTATTTTTGGAAATTTCAAATCTAAGTGTTCACATTATCTTATGAAATTGAAGGGAATTATCTTTTATCCCCAATTGTGAATATAAAAAAATTGAAAAGATCTTTGCCAGAACTATTGTATATAGAAGAATGAAACATGAGGAAGATTTTGTGTGTGATACAGAGAATAGTCCTGTTAACTTATTAGTTCAATGAACTTTTAATAATTGCCTAGTATTTGCCTGGGACTGTAAAGATTACAAAGATGGAGAAACTTGGAGTTTTCCCTTGTAAACTTGTAGGGAAGACAAGACATATAAACTGTCACAGAAAACATTAATTTATTTAACAGGCATATTGAATTTTTTCGTAGTACTAGGCTGTCTTTGACCAGAGAAGTACAAAAGAGAGAAAGGCATGCCAATAAGGAACTCAGATCTAGTGGGAGAAACAGATATACAAACAAATGGTTATAGTAAATAAGCAATATGTGAACGTTTAAGAGAATGATCAGGGAAATCTTTTTGTAGGAAGTAATTTCTGAGTGGTGTGTTGAAAGAGGAGTAGGATAGGAAAGTATGTTCCAAACAGAGATAAGAATGTGCAGAGATAACCGAGATAAGGTAGAGGTTGCCATGTTCAAGGAACTGTAAATAGTTCATTATGGCTGGAGGACAAGAGGCTTATGGAGAGATAGGAGATTAAAGTTGGATTGCAAGGGAGGGACCAGCACATGAGGAGCTGGTGTATTTCAGTGAAGGAGTTTAAATTTAATTCTGTATTTTGAGCAGATTGGATTGCATTTTAGAGAAATGGCACTGTTAGCAGATTGGAGAATTAATTGAAGGAAGCAAGACCAGGGTTTTGATACATGCTGTCCCAGTAATGTTAATGATGGAGTTCCTGAACTAAGACATTGGAATGGAGAGAATGGGATGAACTTGAGAGCCACTAGGAATTATCAGAATTATGAATGATTAAGCATGAAGTTGGTTTTTTTGTTTTGTTTTGCTTTGCTTTTATGGTTTTTTGTTTTGCTTGTTTGCCCTTTTTTTTGTGGTACTTGGAGGTTGAACCCAGGGCTTCGTACATCATTTGCAAGTGCTCTACCACTGCATTGTACACCCAGTCCATTTTTTATTTTTTGAGTCAGAGTTTTGCAAAGTTATGTAGCCTGCCTCTGACCTCAAATTTATAATCCTCCTATCTCCACCTCCTGAGTTGTTGAGATTCCAGGTCTGTGCCACTGGACCCGCAAACATGAAGTTTAAGAGAGAAAGAGAAGCCAAAGATGAACCCAAGTTTCTGTTGTGGACAGTTGAGTGTATGGTGACCATTTATTGTGATTAGAAATCCAAGAAGAGTTATATGGAAAAATATATGTATGTATATACGGGTATGCGTGTATATATATGTGGGCTGGAGTTTAGCTCAGTTGGTTGAGTGCTGCTCCACACTCCCTGAGGACCTGGGTTTGATCCCCAGTGCTGCAAAACCAGGAAAAGGACGTGGCAATTCACTCCTGAAGCAATCCCGAAACAATCAGCCATTGAAAACCCTATAGCGGTCGCTATGAATCTGACTTGACAGCACCTAACAAAAATTGTGTGTGTGTGTGTGTGTGTGTGTGTGTGTGTGTGTGTTGTTGTTGTTGTTGTTGTTGTTGTTGTTGTTGTTGTTGTTTGGTTGAATTTTTGGTGCTGGAGATTGAACCTGGGGCTTTGTACATGCTAAGCACACACTCTACTGCTGAGCCACACCTCCAGCCCTGTAGTTTGTTTTGATTCTAGTTTTCAAAAAGAATAGTTAAGGCTAACACACGAGTTAGAGATAATGCATTTAGCTTTGGACACTTTTCATGTTAAGATACCCAGGGGACATTAGCTGGAGATATTTAGGCACTAGGATAAATAAGAGAACCTTAGGAAAGTTGTCAGTTTGGAGAGAATTGATTGAGAGCCATTACTATCTATGAGGTAATTGGAATCCTGAGTTATTCAGGCAGGCAAGGAAAAAAGCAGAAGATGGAAGACCAACAATGCAGAAGGCGGCCATCATTTAAGAAAATGACTGAGATGAGGAGACAGTGGAAACCAAAAATGGGGAGATTTGAAAGTGTCCATTACATATAACAGTGAGGAGTCCAGCTGGTAAAATGTTGGTGAGGGCAGTGTCCAGTGGAATGGTGAGGTATAAACCAGATTATACTGGGTTGAGAGTAAAAGTGGGGAAAGCAAATGCTGAGTACTCTTGAAAGAAGTTTGACTATGAAGAAAAGATGAGGACCAGCAACTAGAGAAATCAGGTTATGGAGTAATATTTTAGGTTGAGAATAATGAATAAATTGCAAATAGAAGCATTGAAGGAAGATTTTGTTGGGGGAGTGCTATGATTCCTAGAAGGGTTTTTTAAAATTCTGGACTTCAATGCTGTATGGAGTAGATATCCCTGAGATGATTTTAGGAGAGGCTAAGGGAAGATATATGCAGAGGCGGGGTGCCAAAAAATGTATACATATTTAAAGAGATGTTATCTACATACTATATGACTTTATGAAGTTAAATTATGGTAGCAATGTGTAGTATGATGTTTGCTCAAAAGATGGTGTTATCGGGGCCGGGCGTGGTGGCGCATGCCTGTAATCCCAGCAGCTCGGGAGGCGGAGGTGGGAGGATCGCAAGTTCGAGACCAGAGGCAGTCTGCGTAACTTAGTGAGACCCTGTCTCAAAAAGTAAAAAAAAAAAAAAAAAAAAAAAAAAAAAAAAGATGGTGTTATCAAATGAATGTTAGTGCCAGCAAGCATATGATGCGTTCTTAGAATGGCAAAATGGAAAGTTTTTGTCCCAAGATGAGTATACATTTTTTGGCACCCTCTATATATTCTAGGTAAAGGAAACTGGAGCCATAAACGGTTGAAGATGGGTGAATGCTGAGGAACAGCATTGAGGAACAGCAGATGGCCCAGTTTAACAGAATTCTTGGGTTTGTAAAGTGAGCAGTGAGAGAAAAATGAGAATTGAGCTTGGTGATGGAAGTACTGAATGCTGTGCTGTGGACTTTGTTTCTAGAACTTAAGATACTGGAAGCCATCTGATGCCTTTGACCTGAGTAGTTACAGGATCAGAGAAGCTGTGCTTTAGGAGAATTCTGAAGTACTGTGGATGAAGGATTAGAGGAGGAGGAATCCTTTCTATTCTGAGTAAGCCTCTGTAATGACCCTATCTAGGAAACACTGGAGCTCACTAGTGCTGATGTATTGCTCCTAAGGGCGGGGGGCTGTCCTCCTTTGTACTAATTTAAATAAAATTTGTTACCACACTCTGTCCTTCCAGTTAAAGAAGAGTCAGGGCTTGGTTGCTTTTTATTGCCCCTCACTGAAGGGAATAAGCTATCTTTGCCCTCTAGATACTTAAAGGAAGAAACAACCACTTACTATAAATATAAATTCATAGAAATGTGGTGAAAGTATATTTGAAGACAGTCTCCTAGTTTCCAGGTGAAATACTGTCTTGCTAAAGATGGTTAATTTTGTCTAGTGCCATCATATTCAGCAGTCAGCAAATGCTGAAAGCACTGCAGAATGAAAAATAGTCAAAGATTCATACTACCAAAGTCAATTCTATTATCTAAGCATTTCCTTAGAAAAAGCTACTTCTGGTTTCATGTGTCCTGTTAATTTCTGAATGTCAAAGAACTTAGGAGTTTTAAGTTGCTGGCATGAGCTATTCAGGTAATGGTTCTATTTTACTTGTAAAATACAATACTGTTAGTTATATTCTTAATGAATATGGATTAACTTTGAAGTGAGTATGAATGATAAAAGGGTATATATATTTAAATATTTAAATTTGGTGGCTAAACTAAGTAAGGTATAGCACATAGGGAAAAACTATTTTTACCACACAACTGGTGAAATTTTCCAGGGCGCTCCTTTACTAAAAATGACTTACTTATTCTTGAGATACTTTATGCTGTTTATTCTGTTAATTTCATTTGCTTTGCAGTACCCCTCTATTTGAAATAATTTCATAACCCTTTTTCTTTATCTGCCTATGGATCTCCTTCCTTTTCCTACTTTGTTTTTTTCTTTTTCTTTCTTTCTTTGCTGCTTTTTTTTTTTTTTTTTT
>VMDO01035799.1:0-15741 GCA_007922755.1 Pedetes capensis
ACATTTGAAACAGGGTCTTGCTAAGTTACGCAGACTGCCTCTGGTCTCGAACTTGCGATCCTCCTGCCTCCGCCTCCCAAGCCATTGGGATAACAGGCATGCGCCACTGCGCCCGGCTCCTCCCTTTATTTTTTGTGAAATTCCATCCTGTTTTGCCTTTTCTTATCCCTCCTCAGAATGCATCCTGAAGCTCTGTGCTAGTCTCACACTTCACAGATCTGTCCTCGGTCCTTTTCTCATTCTCCAGTCTGTGGACAGTCACATTTCTGTCAATGAGTTTATCTCAAGTTCGGTCTTCTCGCAGACCCACAGAGCCGCATGTCTCGCTGGCCGCCCAAACACCACAGCCAAAGCAGAACTCATGATGGCTTGCGGTAGAGTTTGACCAGCCTGAAACTTGCAGGTATCCTACTCGTGTTCTCCCTGCTAGATCTCAGCTACACCCCGGGACTCTGGGTGCCCCAAATAGCAAGAGAGGCTGGCTGCATCCCCAGGAGGAAGGACCAGCCAGCCAATCTTCCTCACAGCTACCTGGGAGGAGTATCTGGTGGCAAAAGTCACCAACAGGAGTCACTTCCGCTGAGTCTACTGATAGTCGGAGTGACACAGTGAGGGAGCCCTGGGGATAGACATTCAGGGAAATCCGAGATCAAATTCATACACAGGAGATCACGCCAGCAGATGAAAACAAGGGAAGGTATTAAAAGCAGCACGTCAAAGATGATTTGCTTCTCCTCGAAGCTGGCCAAAATGAGCTCAGAGAGCAAGCATGAGGTCAGTGAGGACCCTCTCCAAAGCCTGCAGATGGGGCCTCTCTCGGCAAGGCTGGACACCCAGGACACGCTTAGGTAATGTTCTTGGCACGCTTTCATTTATCATCGCTCTCCTTATTGTTATTTTTTAAAAAATCTCAATTATTTGAAAATGTCTTCTGCCTTTAGATTTTTTATGCCATTAAAGCCAGAAGTTCTGTTTTTTGTCCTGATCCTTCATTTTTTCTGACTCTCCATTCTCCCCTCTCTTCCTGCCAAGGATCTTCTAGAAAGCATGGCTTCAGAAGGTGGAAGGGGCTTAGCACACACACGGCCTGGGTGCTTGTCCTTGGCTTCCGTGTGCTTGAGTCATTGGTTATCGGTGAGGAACGAGGAATTGCTCCCCAGAGACCAATCCCTGGGCTCCATAGTTAGAAGGAAAATTCCTGTAACATCTGTGTATATTTCTGTACCTGCCAAATGGACTAACACAAGTCATTCCTGCCAGCTATCCTACTTTCAAAGATAGTTGTTGTTGTTGTTAGGTGCTGACTCATAGTGACCCTCATAGGGTTTTCAATGGCTGACTGTTTTGGGATTGCCTTGGGAGTGGATTGCCAGGTCCTTCTCCCATTTTTGCGGTGCTGGGAATTGAACTCGGGACCTCAGAGACTACAGTGCAGTGCTCTACCAACTAGGCTAAATCCCAACCCCTCAAAGATAGTTAGGAGAGATGTTTTTGAACTGCTAATCAGATTTCTACAAACATAGAGTAATAATTGTGAAAAGTCTACATTTATTTGTTCTTTTTTGTTGTTGTTTGGTTTGTTTTTTGAGACCAGGCAGGCCTGGAACTCAATGTATAGTCCAGGCTGGCCTCGAACTCTTGACCTTCCTGCCTTAGCTACCCCAGTGCTGGGATGAGAAGCATATCCCACCATGCTTGGCTCCATATTTATTTGTTCTTAATCACACACCTTTCCCTCTCTGTCCCTCTCTCTCCCTCCCTCTCCTCTCCTCTCCTCTCCTCTCCTCTCCTCTTCTCTCTTTTCCCTCTCTCTCTCCCCTCCTCCATTTCCACTGCCACTATCTCCTAACTGCTCTGCCTGTTTTTCAGTTTTTTGGAAGATATCACTCATGAAGTGATTCAGAACATCGTCCTTTATACCAGACCACTAGTAAATCCCAGCCCTGCCGCTTATAAGCTACGTGACCTTGGGAAGTTCCTCATGTCTTTTCACTCTAGTTTCTTCATTTATAAAATGAGAAAAACTATAGGAACTACCCAAAAATGAGAAGGATTGGGTGAATTCATTCCTGTAAAGTATGAAGAGCAGCGCCTACCATGTGTTTAACTTTTACTATCGGTGTTATTGTCCCCATTTTAAACGGCTTAGAAAGCCAGGGCCAGAGCGCTGAACCTGTTGGGTTTCCTGCTAAGAACCTTTAGCTCCTCCACATCATCAAGTGAATGAGATGCGAATGTCATTCAAAGCCCTCTGGATCAGGTCATGACTCTCCCTTCTACCACATTCTCTCATTCATTCTTCAGATGCCTCTGTCTCTCTCTGGTCTCTGCACCTTGGCACACAGTGTTCTTCTTGCCTGGCATTTCATCCTCCGAGGTGGATGTTTACCTGCAGCCATAGCCCTGTGGCATCTGATCCCATCAGATCTCAGAAGCTAAGCAGGGTTGGGCCTGGTTAGAATTTGGATGGGAGACCGTCTGGGAACACCAGGTGCTGTAGGCTTGGGAAATGGACCCAGCAACCCACTCCCAAAAATCAATCCGCCATTGGAAACTCTATGAACAGCAGAGAAGCACTGATAATAGTGTTTCACCTGTTGTACGCAGGGTCACTATGAGTTGGACACCAACTTGATGGCACCTAACAACAACAACAAAGGTGGGAGTTGCACTTCTGACTTGCTGCTTTCCTCTCATCCTGAGCAGACGTGACTCTCTTGATGGCTGTGTCCCTGCAGCTCCTGCCCAGCAAATGGGGCACCTTTGTGAGTCCCCAGGGAGGCAGCAGGTGTGCACTGATGAGCTGGTGGTCAGAGTCAGAGCAGGAAGGCCTTTGTCCCTGCTTGAGCTTCCACGTGCTCAGGCCGATCCTCGCCCTTGCTGCGATGCACTTCCCTCACCTATAATATGAGGAAATCAACATACTCTCTGCTCACCTTTTGGCAATTATTCAGGGGTTTAAATAAAGTCAACAGTTTTGTAGGAAGAATATCAAGCTATGCAAATACACAAAGCATCCTTGTTGTTATAAGCAGCAGGATGGATAGAAACATCTGAAATATCTGAGGAAGTATCTGAAATACTGGTGGCATAGTTTTCAGATACTAGTCAAGACTTGACTTTGGTCCATTACCAGTCTTGGTGTGAATGCCCACTCTGCTTTGCCTGATCTCATTTTAATTCTTTCTTTTTTCTTTCTTTCTTTCTTTCTTTTTCTTTTTCTTTTTTTTTTTTTTTGCAGTACTGGGGGTTGAACCCAGGACCTCGTGCCTACATGCTCTGCAAGTGCTGGACCACTGAGCTGTACCCTCAGCCCATTTTTTTACTTTTTGAGACAGGGTCTCACTAAGTTACGCAGACTGCCTCTGGTCTCGAACTTGCTATCCTCCTGCCTCTGCCTCCTGAGCCGATGGAATTACAGGCGTGCGCCACCGCGCCTGGCTACTCATTTTAATTCTTATAACAAGCTTCAGAGAGGTGCAGGAAGTTGCCCAGGTTCCCTTGGTTGGTTAGCAATGGACTCAGCCTATGGCTAGGACTTGACTCCAGATCCTTTTGGCCCTGGGGTGGGGGTTCCTGGCCATGGCCACCCACTTCCTGACTGCACGAGCTATTTCAGGAGCACGAGAGCATCGCGATTGTCATCTGAGCCTTTATCAGATGCCCGGGCAGCCAAGTTGGTGCTTTTTAGACATGGAGCAATTCAGCTCAGATTTGGAATTGGAGAAATTAGAGACTTTGAGATGGGAAGATGGGAGAAGGAAACCCACGCCAGGGTAGCTCAGCCTGCTCATTCTGAGGGATCTTCTCCCCGAGGGGGGTCGGCATCCCCAGGCCCACTTGGAACCTTTGCTGACCCCTTCCCACTCAGACCCTTTGCTCTTAGGATCGACATGGCACTTGAGCTTAGCTGTCCCTCCCTGGACATTCTCTCCCACCCTCGTTACTTCTAACGTCTCCCTCCTGCCTCCCTCATACAGAAACCTCTCTTCCTCCCCTAACCCCTCTGTCCTCACCAGCCCATCCTGGCCTTTAACATCCCCACTCTTGATGGCCCACAAATCCTTTTCTGACCGCCCTTGTCTCACCGCACAGCTGTGCCCCATTGCCAGCCACTTCAGTGACATGTGGGCTAATGGGTCTCCCTTGCCCAAGTACAGAAAATGGTCTATTTTTTAAAGCATAAGTAAATCACGGCAATGGCATAATTTTTGGGATTCTCAAAATATTTTATATAATAAACATAGGCTGAGGAAGACCAAACGTTAGAACGGAATGAACAGACCATGTTCTATCTGTAATGACACATTTTGAAATATAAAGCTTAAGTGTATAAATCTGGGTTGGGTTGCTTACGGGTTGTGCTTTGGTCAAACACAAGTGTGAATTATTTAGGGCCAACTTGCCACATGCTATGCTTTCTGGAGATGCTGTTTACATAGGCATGTTTATATTTTCTTCAGAACTATGCAATTTGGTCTTGTGCCTGCTTAGCTGATTACAAACTAGGCAGTGGAGAATTGATTGTTACCATACCACTGACCGAATAATATGTTACTCTAAAGATTCCTTGTGTATACAGCATATTCTCCCATTTTATGGTATGGTTTTGGAGGCTCAGAGCCAAATTAAATAGGCATGCCAGTACCCAAGTCCTAAATCAGATTCTGAAAGCATTCCAGCCCAATTTGAGTGACTTTCCTAATAATTTCACTTGTTTGCTAATGCTACCCTACCAGTTTTTTTTTTTTTTTGGTACTGGTGGTTGAACCCAGTTCCTCATCCTTGCATACTCTGCAAGTGCTGGACCACTGAACTGTACCCCCAGCCCTTTGTTTTTTTTCTTTTTCTTTTTTTTTTTTTTACTTTTTGAGACAGGGTCTCACTAAGTTACACAGACTGCCTCTGGTCTCGAACTTGCGATCCTCCTGCCTCCACCTCCCAAGCCGCTGGGATGACAGGCATGTGCCACTGTGCCTGGCTTACCCTACCAATTTTAATACGGACACTGCCCAGTGCATCTGGACAGGGCCTTGTGGCCCACAGGCTGCGAATCACTCATCGCTGCCTTGGCTCTGTCCTCTCACAGTCCGTACCCCTGCTCCTCTGGGCTTTGTCTTTCTGCCCTGTGCAGGTGGCTGAGCATGGAGGGGAATATTACAAAGCAGGGTCTCAGGTTCCAGTTGCTGATAGTCTCTGCTCCCTCTTATTCATCTGTATTTGACCAGTATCCGTGCTTTTCAGTGTGTTTGTTCTAACTCTTCTCATCTGCTCAACTGCCAACCCGCATCCCTGCTTGCTCATCCTTGGCAAAAGACCTTGACTCCCACTTGACAGAGGAATCTACTGTGGGCATCTGAGTCCCCCTTGCCCCATTTCTCTGCATCCTCACTCCGCTTCTGCTTCATGCTGCTCAGAGGAAGAACCCTGCCTGGCCTTGGGGACCAGCAGCCTCTCCCTCACTTCCTCATGTCTGTCACATGTCATATTGGGCTCGCCCCAGTGGCTCCCGCACTGTCCTCCTGCCTTCCAGTCTCCACCCAGGCTCAGCTCTTTCCAACATGGCACCACCTGCTGAGCTGACTTGAAACTCTCTCCTGTTCTCATCGAGCTGCTAGTATAGACAACTGTCCTTGCCTTGCTACTCTGTCTTGCTTCTGGGACCCACTACCGCCATTTACCTAGAAGCGTGTCATTAGAGTTAGTGTGATTGTTCCCTCCTTGATGCTTGTGTCCCTCTTTTCCTCAGCCCTTTATGGCTTTAGTTTATTAGCTGTTATGTGTCTTCCTTAAAATTTCCATGATCAGGTGACAGTCTCCTTAGCTCAAATGCTCAGATTCAAGAGCACGCGATTCAAGCAAGAGAACCGGGGCATGGATAGGGCGAGATAGCTGAGGCAGCACTGACCCCTGCACAGCCCATGGGCCTAGCACAGCCCATGCCCAAAATTGACCTCATTTCTTCTACCTTGATCATCGTTTTAAATTCCAGCCTGTCTCCCGCCAGCACCTCTGCTTCCCTCTATGTCTATCAACTGTAATGCATTTGATTGCAGGTAAGATTTATTTCAAAGAATGGTTTTCCCACTAGTTTATAAGTGTGTAATGAGAAATTTGGGATCATTACCATCTGATCCTCCACGGGCCTGTCAGCTTGTGATGCTGTGGGGGCTTGCGTGTTGCTGTGATGCTGAAAACTATGCCACCAGTATTTCAGATACCAATAGAGCCACCCTTGGTGAACAGGATTCAGCTGAGCTTCCAGACTAAGACAGACTAGGGAGAAGGACCTGGCAGTCCACCCCTGGAACAATAAGCCATTGAAAATCCTATGACCAGCAGAGAAGCACTGTCAAATATAGAGCTAGAAAATGAATCCCTCAGGCTGGAAGGCTGTCAAGAAACTACTGGGAAGAGTTGTCTTCTCAAAGTAGAGTTGACCTTTGTGATAGAATGGAGTAAATCCCCTGGGACCTCTGTTTGCTGATGTGGCACAACTCAAAATGAGAAGACACATTAGTGGCTGCAACATTGGACTCAAACATAGAAAGATGGTCCTGTGCCTGGCACAGTGCCAGGGAGTGTTTCATTGTGTTGTATATGAGGTCACTATGGGATCTGACTGGATGGCACCCAACACCACCACCACCATCTGATGAGGGTGACTCAAGGGCACAAGGCAGCCTTACAGTTGATTCATGAAGACCCAAGACAATGGATTTAGATCACGTCTGTAAGAGGGAGCTGAAGAGCGGGAATCACTGAGGTGGCACGGGGACGCGAGGAGGAGAGATGGCAGTATTGGCTCTGAGGGGCAGGCCGGCTCTGCACGGAGGAGGGAAGGTGGATGCAGGCTGACTTACCTCGATGTTAGGCCACCAGACACTAAAAGACTGGCTGTCAGGCCAGAAAGGGCCTCCTGGGGCAGGTGGGAAGTCTTATCTTCTGTAGAAGGTTGGGACTCTGACGCCATCCCAGAGCACGCTCACACCCTCAAGAGCCGCGCTCTAGTAGCCTCAGCGCTCCTAGAAGGAAGCCCTGGAATGATCTCCACAGAAGACCTTGATGTTATTTTCTCTCTTTTGGTCCCTCTGAGCCAGGTTTGCCTTCCCTTTGTGCTTTATATGTTGTTGTTAGGTGCCATGAGTCAGGTCCAACTTATAGCAACCTTGTGTACAACAGATGAAACACTCCCCGACACTGTGCCATACCCAGCACTATTGTCAGTGTTTCTCTGCTCTTCATAGGGTTTTCAGTGGCTGATTGTTTTGGGACGAGCTGCTAGGTCCTTCTCCCAAGCCTACAGCACCTGGTATTCCCAGGCTGCCTCCCATCCAAATATTAAGAAGGCCCAACTCTGCTTAGCTTCTGAGATCTGACAGGATCAGAGATCAGGGTTGTACAGCTGTAGGAATATGCTTTATATAGCTTAGTATTAAAAATTGACATGCATGACGCAGGGCGCAGTGGCGCACACCTGCAATCCCAGTGGCTTGGGAGGCAGAGGTGGGAAAATCGCATGTTCGAGACCCGAGGCAGTCTGTGTAACTTAGTGAGACCCTGTCTCAAAAAGTTAGGAAAAATGGGCTGGGGGCGCAGCTCAGTGGTCTAGCACTTGCAGGGCATGCAGGTGCGAGGCCCTCAGTTCAACCCCTAGTACCGCAACACACACACACACACACACACACACACACACACACACACACCCCATAAAACAAAAAAACATGCACGATATGAAGGCACATTAGCTTGATAGAAGGGAAAAGTAATAAAAGAGGTCTGAGAGCATAGAGGAAGCCCAGCCAGGACACTGAGCCCACCAAGGGTCGTACTGTGTGCTGGTGAGTTACCCAGAAGTGAACCCTGGAGTGGATGGTGCTTCTTTCTTTGCCATGGCAGGGTGTGAGAGCAGCTTCCCACCAACCTGAGCGGGAGGCCTCAAGTGATCTCAGGAAGGAGCAATGTAAATAGTGTTTTATGGCAGCAGACGGTTTCATCCCAACGTGAGATGGGTTGGAGCACGTGGTGCCCAGGGCAGAAGATCAGAGAGAGCGCTAAAACAACCCAGCCATAAGAACCATGATCTCTTCGGCCTGTCAACCAGATGCTGGCATCAGCCGGCTTCAGCGGAAATGTGTCACTGGGATGGTCTGGAATCCACAACCCAGTGTTACCACTTGAGCCTGTCTCCCAGAGACACAGTCAGCCCTCCCTGCAGACTTACTGAGGCATGGAAGGGTTGTTGTGTGTCCTGCCGACAGGCATTGACCCCAGCAAGACCCCTCCCAGTCACATGGAGCAGACTGAAACCCTGAAAATTTCAGGGGAGCCACAGGTATCTTTCTGAGTGTCTCCCACTTACCTGGCTTCCTTAATGAAAATGCAGATGAACATAGTAACTAAAGGCTTATCACACGTTTGTCTAATCAAAATAAAATCATTTTTTATCAATCCTACAAAAGTATAGAGAATATTAGTTTCATGAATGCAACAATTATTCTTATAGATCACATGAGCAGGGAAATGGGCGAACAACATGCTGGATTGAGAATGAAGATATTTTCTTGCCTCTAACCTTAGGCTGTCCTGCAGCTGTAGCACTGTGGTGTCTGATCCCGTCATATCTCGGAAGCCATGCATTGTTGGACCTGGTTAGTATTTGGATGGGAGACCGCCTGGGAACACCAGGTCCTGTAGGCTTGGGAGAAGGACCTGGCAACTCACTCCCAAAAAGCAATCACCATTGAAAACCCTATGAATAGCAGAGAAACATTAACAATGCTGTTTCATCTGTTGTACATAGGGTCGCTATGAGTCGGACACGAACTTAACAGCACCTAACAACAACCACCTTAGCCTGCCCCACTGTTGCCCTTAATATTCCCAAAGTTCTATAGCAGAATAAAATCGACTCACAGGGAGTCAGGAGTCTTAAACAAGAAGTACATGGGAATGCCTGCACACAGAAGGTGCGCAATAACAAGTGAGTTGGACTGTCTTTGAAAATAGAATTTCCAACTGCGGGGCACGGTGGCGCACGCCTGTAATCCCAGCGGCTTGGGAGGTGGAGGTAGGAGG
This sequence comes from Pedetes capensis, assembly GCA_007922755.1. Taxonomy (NCBI): domain Eukaryota; kingdom Metazoa; phylum Chordata; class Mammalia; order Rodentia; family Pedetidae; genus Pedetes; species Pedetes capensis. The sequence continues at coordinate 9,079 of VMDO01035799.1, forward strand.
ATTGCAAGTTTGAGACCAGAGGCAGTCTGCATAATTTAGTGAGACGCTGTCTCAAAAAATAAATAAATAAAATAAAATAAAACAAAATAAATAAATAAATAATGGGCTGGGGTGCAGTTCAGTGGTCCAGCACTTGCAAAGCATGCAAGCGCAAGGCCCTGGGTTCAACCCCCAGCACCATTAAAAAAAAAAAAAGAAAAAGAAAATAGAATTTTCATGAATTATGGCACCCCTTCTAGGTACAGTTTTTTGCCCAATGGGTCAACATACTTACTTTGGGCTTCCTTGAATTCTGTTCTCGCACACGGATGGATCTTGATGGTGTGCTTTATGACAGGAGGCGTCAGAGTCCCTGGATTAGCATGAAAACGCACTTGTTGAATTCATTTCCAGAGCGGAAAGCACACTTCTTCAGCCCGGCTGGCTGTGTTTTCATGTGAGTCATTACCCCAACACTGGGTCGGGGTGGTATAGCCCTCGGCAGCTTCTGGACCCTACGTGATTGATAGCGGTGCTGCCTGCACCTCCTAGCAGAGTCATGACCCGCAGGAGGCAGCGATCCACGCCAGGAGGGCCCGTCTTCCCACGCACTGGCCTAACCTTTTGGACTCCAAAGTAAGTTTTAGCTGAGGCTCCTGGGAAAATCCAAAGGATTGGAAAAAGAGAAAGAAAAGAGAAGAAAAGGAAAGGAAAGGAGTTTGTGGACTTATTGTGAGAAACACAACAAAAGTCAGGTGGTTGGCTCTGGAAAGTGACTCAGGCTTGTGGGCACTCACGCATGCACTGGTTTTAGCCTAACAAAGAGCAGCATCGAGTCCACTTTCAAGGTATGGCCACCAAGAGGGGAAGAGATGAGGAAGAAAGCTGCCTTTTGGGCACAAAGGGAGGTAGACGCTGGGTTGTGGGTTAGTGCATATGGATCCTGACCTATGTTAACCAGCGGCACAGGGTAGGTAAATGCTTTATCTTTTTTAGCATGTTTTCTCATGTATTTGGGAGAAGGACCTGGCACCCCCCTCCCAAAAATCAATCTGCCATTGAAAACTCTATGAACAGCAGGGAAACACTGACAATAGTGTTTCCCCTGTTGTACAGAGGGTTGCTATGAGTTGGATACCGACTTGATGGCACCTAACAACAACAACAACATGGGCCACCCATTTTCTACTAGGACAGCCACCCCGGAGTCATAGACCAGGTATGGTGGCTCTCCCTGAGCCATGCATTGTGCTTAGAGATTTACATATGCTTTCTCATTTATATGTTGTGAACAGCCCTAGGATGTAGGTAAGACTATTTTCCCTTATTTATTTATTTATTTATTTATTTTTCGGTGGTACTGGAGGTTGAAGCCAGGGCCTTGTGCTTGCATGCTCTGCAAGTGCTGGACCACTGAGCTGCACCCTCAGCCCATTTTTTTTTTTTTTTTACTTTTTGAGACAGGGTCTTGCTAAGTTATGCAGACTGCCTCTGGTCTCGAACTTGCAATCCTCCTGCCTCTGCCTCCCGAGCCGCTTCGATTATAGGCACGTGCCACCACACCCAGCTATTTTCCCTTATTTTGGAGGAGGAAATTGAATCCATAAGAGGTTGGCATTTGCTGGGCTGCAGGGCATAGAAGGTTCTGGAAGCAGCACTCTGGATGTGCCTCTGAGTGAGTGGGAAGGGGAGATGTGCCTCCCGCTTGTCTGGAAGCATCAGAGCATGGAGGAGGGGCTGGTGGGGCTGGGGCTCCATGGTAGATGACTTGCCTAGCATGTGTAACGCCCTGGGTTTGACCTTCATGACCACAAAGACAAACTCAAGGGAGAGCTGGAGACCAGCCAGGCCCAAATCTAGCCCAGTGGTGGTGGGTTGTCAATTTCAGGGGTCTTCTCACATATGTAAGGGTTTTCCTGAGCCCAGGATTCAGGAACTAAGGGGAAGAGAAGAAAGAGGGGCTTCTTTAGGACCCAGTGCGGAATTTTTCTAGAGTTCATGGTTCACCACTGAGAGAAACCGTGCTGGGAATGTCAGTAGCCCCAGCTCTGCAGACAAGTGACCTGGCAGTCATCACCTCTCAGAGTTAGAGTTAAAAGGATTCTTTGCATGTAGCTATCCTAGTACATTGTTGTTGTTGTTAGGTGCCGTGGAGTCAGTATCCGACTCGTAGCGACCCTATGTACAACAGGTGAAACACTGTTGTCAGTGCTTCTCTGCTGTTCATAGGGTTTTCAGTGGTGGATTGATTTTTAGGAGTGGGTTGCCGGGTCCATCTCCCAAGCCTACAGCACCTGGTGTTTCCAAGCAGTCTCCCATCCAAGGACTAACCAGGCCCGACCCTGCTTAGCTTCCGAGATCTGACAGGATCAGATGCCACAGGGCTACGGCTGCAGGCTGTATCCTAGTACATTAGTCCATCTGAAAGTGGGGTCCCACGGCCAGAAGCCAGATTCCAAGACCAGAGAGAACCAGATCTCTCTGGAGCTCTCCCAGAAGGCTGCTCACAATAAGCAGAAATCCTTCTGTATCAAAAGACTTCTCAGCTACATGGAATCAAGATACGGGCACCATTCTGAGGGGTGTGTGTGTGTGTGTGTGTGTCTTGAGGGGAGAGCGTTGCCTATGAAAGCAGAGTCTGGCCTCTCAGGAGGCATCTGGGAAATGTGACTTGGATTCATGTTGCCTCTGAGGACTGTGAGAAATTGGAGTCCCGCTGGGCGTGGTGGCTCACGCCTATAGTCCCAGCATCTTGGGAGGCAGAGGCAGGAGGATTGCAAGTTTGAGATCAGAGGCATAACTCAGCGAGACCCTGTCTCAAAAAAAGTAGAAAATGGGCTGGGGGTACAGCTCAGTGGTCCAGCACTTGCAGAACATGCAAGCGCATGGCACTGAGTTCAACTCCCAGTACCGGGGAAAAAAAAAAAAAAAAAAAAAAAAAGAAAAGAAAAAGAAATCGGAAGTCTGATACCTCTCCATCTCCTTCACTTACAAATGTGGGTGTGGCAGCTGTCTTGGTATCGAGTCTGGATTTGATTTCTTTGTCTTGAATAATGGAAGATTTATCCACTTGAAAATGTGTTCAAAGGAAGAATGTTTATCACAGCCTCATCGTTATTTTTCAGTGTTAGATTATTATTAGTGGATTAACTAGGTTTTTGTTCTTTCCCTAACCCCTCATATTATTTCTTTTGTATGTCCTCAATCTTTTGGATATTGCACTTATTTGATAATGGAGAGGAAGAGAGTAGGAGATGGTCTAATTAACGAATCTCAGTCTGGTGCAGGTGGTGAGGAAGAGGATAGCAGGGACAATTCTGTTCATGTGGTGGGATTTGAGGCCACCAGTGGGGAACTAGCCAGGCTAGGGTAGATGTCCCTATACCCTGCTCAGATTAGCCAGCCACAGGTAAAGGCAGAAGGAACGGGGCCCAGTGTGGCATCCTGGGATGGGGGCAGGTCTGGGGAAGGACACCTGCAGAGGATGCAGGGTTCCCTGTGCTGGGACCCAGGCCAGAGGAGGCAAGCATGGGTAAGCAAAGGGGGCATCAAGTGCCACTTCAGTACCTCTGTTAGTCCTGCCAGTGGGTAAGGCCAGTCCACACGGGTTCACGCTATTTTGTGTGAAAGGAATACAGCGTGATGGAAAAAGCATTAGGTTCAAGGATGCTGGAGAAGTACGTCGTGGCTCTGTTTCTGTGAAGTATTGTGACAAGAGACACATTACTTAATCCTTTTAAGACTCAGGGTTTTTTTTTTTTCCATCTGTAAAATGGGGAGGTTGAATTGGAAGGGCCTTCAGATTTCTTTTGGTTTAAAATTAGGATGATGGTAACCTTTGAACACAACAAAGTTTATGATGCACCTGCTAACAGGAGGGACTTCCTCGGGGGCCATGCTCCTCCATGTGTTTGGGCCGTGAAAAGCTCTCTTTTGAGTGGAACATACAGTTACTTTATGGCACTGTTTGAAGAATTATCTGAGCTATGGGGCATGGGCAAAAAATACAGTGAGAGCTGCCACTGGAAGCCATTGAACCGGAAGTCAGGGATCTTCCATACGGGAAGCGGTGCGTCAAACTTTAGTTGACGGTGTGTGGCAAGTTTCAGCTTGCGCAGTGTGGTCAGCAGGTGTGAGCTATGATGGATAGAAACGCAGCCTCAAGAATGGGCAAATGGTTTCAGAGTCCGTCAGGACTATTCTCCGTGTCATACCTCACTTCTGGTTCTATGGTTTCTGCCAGATAAAAACATCATGGCGTGTCCTCCTCCAACTTACTCACTGGATCTGGCACTGTGTGACTTCTGGCTCTTCCTCAAAGCCAAATGACCATGAAAAGTCAATGTTTTGAGTCAATTCAGGCCATTGAGGCAGCCACCACAGAGCACCTAGAGACACCATGACAGAGGACGTCCTGTAGCGCTTCAGAGATAGCAAGCGTGATGGGATATATTTGTTCAAAGCCGGGGGGTGGGGAGCATTTTGAGGATTAATGGCCGCGTGTCTTTTACCGTAAGACATTTAAAAGCAAAAATTTGAGCACTTACCATATGTTTTGATCACACCATATGCTTACAGGTGTGGTAATCCCTAGAAGACGGATCCATGGACTGAACAACAGTGCAGTATGCGAGTAAGTCAGGAGCCGTGTGCACCTAGCCGAGCTGATCTGGAACGTCCACCATCCCACGGGTTTCTGTGTCTGAAACGCTTCAAAAGCCTAGATGATAGGTACGTGGGTGTGTGTTCTATTACCTTTTCCAGTTTCCAGTACATTTAGAACACTTGATGACAAAAGGGATTTTTAGTTATTTATTTAATGAAGCAGTACAGGGGAAATCACCCCTGTGTGGCTAACAGCTGAGAGCATTTCACGATCTGGCAGGCAGATTGCGTTAAGCGCTTTTGGAGCGCCAGGATTAAGGGTAGAGAGCATTGGCCCTCGCCCTCCAAACAGAGGCCTCCTGACCTTCTTTGACTCCGTTCTTTCTTCCTTGTCACGTGGGGAGCCCAGTGAGGTGAGCAGACAGCAAGGTGGCCGCCTGTGGATGCTCTGTCTGCAACCCATTTCTAACAGGTGGGTTGGGGGCGACCTCAGTTTTGCATGACTTGCGGGTGTTCACTTATGGATTTACCGCCATCCTAAGAGTGCAAGCCTGCAGCTGTAGCCCTGTGGCATCCGATCCTGTCAGATCTCGGAAGCTAAGCAGGGTCAGGCCTGGTTAGTACTTGGATGGGAGACGGCTTGGGAACACCCCGTGCTGTAGGCTTGGGAGACGGACCCGGCAACCTACTTCCCAAAATCAATCCACCATTGAAAACCCTATGAATAGCAGAGAAGCACTGACAATAGTGTTTTGCCTGTTGTACATAGGGTCACTATGGGTTGGGCATTGACTCAATGGTACCTAACAACAACAACAACAACAACAACAACAACAACAAGGGTGCAAGGGGTGGAGATGAAAAGCACACAGAAAGACTAAGGCTTGGCTTCCTCGTGCTTCCCGAATTGCTGAGACGTTACCTCTCTGGGACACAGACGCCCATGCAGACACAAGATCGTGACCACAGCACGCATTCCGAGCTGCACACGAAAATGGCATGTATGGATTGTCTATGTCTGCTGGAGGCCTTGGCGTCACTGGGCAGGAAGGACACTGGGAGATTCCTCCCAAAGAGTAGAAAAGTCTTTCACTCTCAGGAACTTATCTGCGAGTCTCTCCTCATGGTATTTGGCAACAGTGTTGAGAGCTGAAGATGAAGAAGTGACATGGAAAAGATAAACCAGTGACTCCAGCTGCTAAGAATATCCAGCCATTCCTGCCCATAGACCTCCCAGTCTTATTTAAAGCAATCTCTTGATAAGTTTTGCCTATTTTCCACATGAGAACTTTAGAGATGTTCACTTAGGTTAACCTTCTTTTTTTTCCCCATTGCTTTTATGCAAAGAAGGCATGTATTAGAAAGCAAAATTTTCTTTTCCACTCTCTTAAGGGTTGGCATTTGAGAAAGCTGGCTGTGCTAGAAAGTGAAATATGAGTTTAAGCCGAACAAGTGAAGGCTATACTGACGTAATAAGTAGAAAGTGAGAACTTTATATTGCCAAACTTTATCGTGTGGATTCACTTATAAAATATTTCCCCAGATTATCTACACTATTACTTAAATTCTTTTGGGTTTATTATTCTTGCCTAAAATTCAGTATAGCTTGAACTTTGGATGCTGTATCTTAAGCACTGTTCTTGACCTTAATAAAACTCTTAATTCTTTTAAAATGAAGTTAAGCCTTTTTAGCTTGGTCCTGAAAATTGGTGTGCTATTCTCTTAAAGAATTTCAGATAATAAAAAAAAAATCATACTGAAAACAAATAGAACTTTTTCTATCTTTTTCAAATCAGACAAAGTACTTTTCTCATTTTCTTAATTCTATGAATCCACAGTAAATAAATCAAATTGTATTTTTAGGTAATTATATTATATATTGGGGCTCGGATTTAGCTCAGTTGGTATAGTGCTGCTCTGCACTCTCTGAGGTCCTGAGTTTGATTCCCAGCACCGCAAAATGGGAGATGGATGTGGCAACCCACTCCCAAGGCAATCCCGAAACAGTCAGACGTTGAAAACCCTATGAGGATCGCTGAGTTGGACTCGACTCAACAGCACCTAACAACAACAACAACA
>VMDO01035800.1:0-15752 GCA_007922755.1 Pedetes capensis
AGACTTCCAAGGGGGCCTCAAGGTTGGGGGCATTGGATCTGCTTCTTCTGAGGCTGGGAAATGGGGACTCTTGGGAGTCTCTGGGGAGCCATTGGGTGCAGGTGTTGACATTCACCACTTCTCCCTGTGCTCATTCAGCCCTGGAGCAGGGGAGCTGCCACCCCATAGGTGCTGCATGAATGGATGGAGGTTAGTTTCCCATAGGGTAGGGGGACGCCCCTCATCCCCAGTCCAGACTCTCAGGGAACCGCATCCCTCTCAGAGCCTCTAAGAGGAAGCACATACATTTGACCCTTGCCTAATGGTACCTGGCCCTGTCGGTTGGTGCAGTGACTGTAGAGGGTGGGGGCTCCATGGAGTCACAACTGCTGCCCTCTGCAGGGACCTGCAGTATCTGCTGCTGGAGTCAGGGGCTCTGACAGGTTCACAGAGCTAACTTGAACCTCTCCCAGAGACCCCTCCTCTGGTAGCAGAGAACATTGGCATGACCTGAACCAGGGGACAAACGTGTCTCTGTTCCTCTCTTCAACACTTGGAGCTAGTGACCACCAGGTGTCAACCCCGAGCCAGGAACCTGGCAAAGTTGCTCCAGCCACTGAATCTCAGCATATTTATGGGAAAATGCACATAGGAATTCTCCCACTCAGGAGAGAAAAGTGATTGTGGGATTTAGATGGAAGAACCCCTGTCCTATCCCAGAGCACAGACAACTGCCCTCCCCCGCCCCCAGTTCTACAGTTCCTGGCAGAGCTTACATGGCTGGGTGGGAGGTCACATCCCTCACACCGCTCCAGGGTTCAGGTGGCTCTGGTGGCGCAAACCGCAGTGGGCCCACAGGTGGCTTGGCAAAGGGAATCCCCAGGAAAGTGTGGACTCCCACGGTGCCCTTCACAGAGATGAGGCTGCCTCGCACCTGCCCGGTGTGTGTGGTCCTGATGGGGCCGGCTGAGTCCTGGCCTGCAAGTGGAGAGAAGTACATTAGGGTGGGGTCAGCCCTCACTGTGGGTGTTGCTGCCTCCTTCCCACCCTCAGCTCAGCTTGTCAAAAGACCCTGCTCTGCAAACAGTGGATTCACACATGTCCTGCCTGTCACATTGTCCCCGCCAATGGCTGCCTTCTGATGCTATTCATATGACATGGCCAGAATTAGCCTACCCTTAGACACAGAGAACAGATGGGTGGGTATGTAGCATTGAGGTTGGTGGCCACATTGGGGGAGAAGAATTGATTTGGTGAACTGTGTGGTTAGCCTAAAACCATTAAAATGTATCCTCACATAGGTGTGTTTTTTTTGTATGTTGATTATATCTCAAATTTCATATTAAAAAATACACCTACTAATTTCCAAATTGTGGATCTTATTTGAATATTAATTTTTTTTCAGTACTGAGGTTTGAACCCAGGGCCTCACACATGCCAGGAAAGTGCTCCACCACTGAGCCACCCCCTCACTCTTTTTTTCAAAAAAATTGAGACAGGATCTCACTAAGTTGCACAGACTGCCTGTGGCCTTGAAGTTGGGATCTGCCTCCTTCAACCTGCCCAGTCACTGGGGTTATATGCATGTCCATTGCTACTAGTCTGAATCTTGATTTTTTAAAAAAGACACTGTATTAATATCACTATGAAATAATTTCAAATAAGAACACTTGAATGATGCCAGGCGTGGTGATGCCTGCCTGTAATCCTAGTGTTTGGGAGGTGGAGACAAGAGAGTTTCAGGGCAGCCTGGGCTACATAGAGAGATCCTGCCTAAAAAAAACCCGTGGTGGTGGGGAGAGAACATATAAAGAGATACATGATTACAGTGAGAACTTCCAGCGTAGTGCAAATACCTCAATCTGTCTGTCTGTCTGTCTGTCTGTCTGTCTGTCTGACTGGAACACGATGAAAATGCACCAGTGATGTGATGGTGGGGTTTCCTTCAAATCATAGTGCAAAGGGCAGAAGGCAGTCCAGATAAAGTAGGTTGAGCTGGTCCTGATGCTTGTTGAGGGTGGATGATGGACACCCTGGGTTTGTTGCCTGGTCTCCCTGGCTTAGAGGAGGCTCATCTCTCCAGGCGGTGTGGCCCACGAGCAGCCATATTCCTCTCTGCGCCTCAGGGTACAGGGAGGTATCAAGTCAGGGCCACGTTCCCCGGCTGTGGTCATCTCCGCCACCTCCCACCTCCCTTGCACTTTCCTTTCGAGCTCTCATGTTCACCTCCATAGAACTGGGCTGATCTGAGCTGGTTTCCATTTGAAAAAGACCAAAACCCCAAAGAGCCTTGGGATCTATTGCTACCCTACCATAACGGATCCACCTGGATCAACATGTTTCACGTCACCAGCTATCGGGGAGGCCAGCCCTGGCAGCTACTCCTGGATACAGGAGGGGGCAGTTTAGTAATGTCTTCCTGCCATGGTTTGGATGTGGTTTGTTGACATTGTTCCCAGTGTGACAGTGCTGAGTCTAGTGGAAGGTGACTGGCTCATTGCTGCCCTGGGGAAGGGATCGATGCTGGTCTCTTAGAGTGGGTTAGAGCTCCCAGGAATGGGTTAACTCCCTTGAAAGGGAGAGCAGGCTGTTATAAAAGAGCCAGCTTGGCCCCTCTCCAGTCTCTTGCTTCCTCTCTTTCACATGTGATCTGTCTTTCTCATGCTCCCGCCTTGTCAGGCCATTGCCATGTTGGGACGAGGACAGAGGGCCCTCACCAGAGGCCCCCCAGAGAGGGCCAGGCATCATGGATTTTCAGCTTCTATAGCTGTGAGCTAAATAAGCCTATGTTCCTTATTACATTACCCAGTGTTGGCTATTTTGTAATAGAAACACAAAGCAGACTTAGACAGAAAATTGTTCTCAGAAAACAATAGGATTGTTGCTATAATAATGCTTGAAAATGTGGAATTATCTTTGAAACTAGATAAAGGGCAGAGGCTGGGAAGGTTTAGGGGAACAGTCTACAAAATCCTATATAGGCCTGACATGGTGGCACAGGTCCATAATTCCAAGTAATCTGAAGCCGGGGCAGGAGGATCACCAATTCAAGGTCGGAAGCAGCCTGAGTAACTTAGTGAGACTCTAACTAAAAATAAAAGCTAAAAAAGGGGCTTAGATGCAGCCCAGTGGTAGAGCACTTGCAAAGTATGTGTGAGGCTCTGGGTTCAACCTTCATGAATAACAAAAAAAAAAAAAAAAAAAAAAAAAAAAAAAAAAAAAAAAAAAAAAAAAAAAAAAAAAAAAAAAAAAAAAAAAAAAAAGAGCTATATAGCTCCCAATAGAGCACGATAGGTAATTTTGGTGAGGGCTCCAGTGACAAAGAGTACAAAGGAGCTAGAACTTTGTAGAATTCATTAAGTGCTCACGGCCAGAATGTTACCAGGCATGTGGATAGGAAAGCCCATCGGAAAGAGCTCTTGGATGGAAACGAGAACTATCCTGTTGGAAACTGGAATACAGGCCACCTCTGTCACACCATGGCAAGGAAAAGTAGGCCCCATTGCATCCACACTCGCACGCTTTATGGAAACCCAAAATAAGAGTGATGAGCTAGGGCGTCTGGAGAAAGGCATTTCAAGGGCAAAAAGTTGAGCATAGCTGAGACTATAAGAGGTGCTGAAAAGAATACCATGGATAGAATGGAAGCCAGGCTCTAGGCCTGAGAACGATGGGAAAGAAGTGCTGAGGATAACACAGAAATCTTCCAGGTGGTCCTTCCCCCTCTGCCAGAGGCCTTGCAGGGCAGAGGGGCTCTGGACACGGCCTGTGGTGCTCTCCTCTGCCCCCCTGCCTGGGTTGCCTCAGGACTCTGCTCCTTGCTTTCCTGTGTAATGCTCTGTGTTTGTCACAGCCGTGGTTAAGGACAGCCCAGGCAGGGTTCCTGATGCTGCTCCATTTGGAGCAAGCTGCAGACTTTGACAGGGTCATGTGGTTCCTGCTTTATAGACTCACCAAATCCAAGAGTTCTCTGGTCCCAACAGCTTCCCCTGAGGACTCAAAGATAGCCTGAGAAGGCCTGCCTCTGGGAAAGAGCCAGGATGCCTTGTGAGGCTGTAAGAGTGGGATCTCTTCTCTGGAGACCTCAGAACTGTGGAGCCACTGGCCGTGGGCAGCGCCAGCCTGAAAAGCCACTAAGCAACAGCGTGCAATCTGAGAGCAGTCACGTGGCTGCAACCAGCAAAGCCATGGCTGCCTGAGGCCTGGGGGCCGATGTCTACCTCCATGTGCACAGGAGGCTGGACTTGGAGTTGTGAGACCCTGTTTCCATGCTTGGTTTCAGACTTGTGTGGGACCTCTGATCCCTTTCTCCTTGCCTGTTCATGTTTTTGGGAATTATACTGTTTACTCCTTGCCTTTTTCAACATTGTATCACAAAAGCACGTAACTTGTTTTTTGTTGTTGTTGTTGTTTGTTTGTTTTTATTTTATAGGCTCACAGTTGGAAGCAATTAACCTTGAATGTCAGATGGGACTTAGGACCTTGGACTTTTGAGTCATGTTTGAATGAGTTAAGCCTTTGGGATGAAAACAGTGGGTTGAATGCATTCTGCATTGCGAGCCACGAGAGGCAAAATGCTGGGGTTTGGATAGAATTTGCCTGAAAGGTTCATAGGTGGGAAGATTTGCCCCACTGGGGTGGAGCTGAAGCGGTAGAACTTAAGAAGAAAAGTCTAGAGTGTGGCGATTGGGTCAGGGCTGCCTCGGAAAGGTAAACGCTGGCCTCTGAGAGGGGTTAGATCTTGCAGGACCTTGAGATCTTGCAGGATACTTGAGAGTGAGAGTCAGCTGTTATAAAAGAGGGAGTCTGGCCTTGCCCTTGTCTAATGCTTCTTGTCTCAGTGTGACATCTCTCTCCCACATGCATCTACTATGAAATGTCATTGCCGTGTTGAGACATAGCTAGAAACCCTTATCAGCAAGAGTCGCCAGATCATGGATTTTAAAGTCAATAAACATATTTTCTTTATACATTATCTGGTATTTTGTTATAGATACCCAAATTGAACTATGATATGTTTCAAGTCAAAAGGCACACCCCTCTTCCCAGCTATGTGCTGCCTACACACAATTCCTTGCTGAATGGAATCTCTCACTACAAAATTCATTTCAGCCCCTGGCTCATGAGACTCCCTCTCCCTTCTTCTTTTTTACCTTTTTCTTTTTTTTCTTAGGGGTTGAACAGAGGACCATGCATGTACATTGAAAGTGCTCTACACTCGGCTGCACCCCTATCTGATTTTTAATGTTTTATTTTATTATTATTATTATTATTTTTTGTAGTACAGGGGGTTGAACCCAGGGCCTCACACTTGCATACTCTGCAAGTGCTGGACCACTGAGCTGCACCCTCAGCCCATTTTTTTTTTTTTTTTTACTTTTTGAGACAGGGTTTTGCTAAGTTACGCAGACTGTAATGTTTTATTTTAAGTCAGAGTCTCACTAAGTTATGCAAGCTGCCTCTGGCCTCTGACTCCCAAGTCACTGGGATTGCAGGCTTGTGCCACCTCCCTTCAGCTCCTGCTTGCATTTGTACAGCAAAGGACAACATATGCTAAAATGTCCTTGATTTGAGACTTGTTTCATTAACAGTGCTTCATCCCTGAGGAGAAGCCCTTCCATTTAAACAGGAGGAGGAAGCTCTACCACGCAGGAGTGTGAGGTCACCCTGTGTCAGCAAGTGAGACCACCTGATACCAGGAAGGGGTGAGTTTGTGACCATCTCAGTACAGACCATGCATGAGAGCCCACATGTGTTCTTACGAAACTCAGGGCCCTGTGTGCAAGGCCCAGTGACCTTGATGGCTCCTGTGGAGGAGCCAGGACTGGGTGAGAGAGAAGAGGCTGGGATCCAAATCTGTGCTCTTTCTTGGCTTGTTAATGATTCTTCCTGAATGCGAGTCAAGGAACCACTATTTAAAATGGGAGCCATCCGTGAGGCTGGGCAGATCTTTCCTCCTGGAAGGTCTTGGTCATTGCTGGGAGCCTGGTCCCAGCTGGTAAGAGAGGAAGGCCCTCTGGGGTGCAGTGTGAGGGACAAGTGAATGTGGCTCCCCCTGGCATATTGGAAGAGTGGCAGGAGACAAGCAGGTCCCACTGTAGGGATGCTTTATGGGAGAGTTTCCAGGGTTGAGGACGACCTCAGGCCTGGTGCCAGCCTGGCCTAACTTTTAATTAGGGCCTTGTGACTGTTTGGCGGGCAGAGTCCATGTCCTTTGCCCTAGTGGCCATGCTATGCCTTTGTGCCAGGCCAAGTGCATGAGGTGAGGGGGACATAGTGACTGCTCAGATCTGCTCTCAGATGCAAGGCCTGCTGGCTTCTATAGTCCCCAAGGCAGGTGACCTTTCGTGGAGCCCCGTGGGGCCAGGTGACCCCTCTGGTGGAGGGTGTGACAATGGGAAGGTGTCCTGATGTTTTTCTTGTTACCCGGGGCAGCACCAGCTCCAGCCACACACCCAGGAGGGAATGTCCTGAGGCCCCATGCCGAGGCTGCTCCCCACATCCTGCTGATCAGGCGGTCCTCAGAATCAGCTCATTGTCAGCTTGCTCCTTGGATTTGGGTGTCCTTGGGTAGCCCCTATGCTCTTTGCCCTTCAGGGGGCCACCCTGGGGTCTGAGCAGCATTGGATAGGTGTAGGCTGGGGGCGGGTGTGTGGGTGGGAGGATAGGGTGCTCCGTGCTGTCATCTTCACCAGCTCCTCCCTCCCTGGGGCCTCTGGCTCTGCCTCTGCCTCTGCAGTGTGACAGCTCTGACCCATGTCCCTGTCACCCCGGCAGGAGTCTCACCCTGGACATGGAGTAGGAGAAGCAGAAGCCCATAGGCTGTGGTGCCCAGCTGTGCATGGAGTTGGTCCTGAGCCATGGTCTTCGTCAACGCTGCTGCAACAGTCCCTGTGTTTCCTGAAAGAGCGGCCTGGGATCAGGGTCTTGCCCTGGCTGGAGTTTGGACCTGGCCAGGAGTAGGCGGGGCTCTGGGCGGGTCTGGCATGGTAGATACTACAGGGGAGGCACTGACCAGGCAGAGAGGGCAGGGAGCCAGTGGCCTGCAGGGGGGTTGGCCACCTCCCCTCTACCCTGATCATCTTTCAGCCTCCTCCAAATGTGCTGACTGGCTTTGCAGAGATTCCAGATACCTGCAAGGGTAATTGGGAGTTCCTATATTCATTGTCCGTGCAGTTGCAGGGTAATGAGTGTGTCAGAAGTGAGACCAGACAGCATTAGTGCCTTCTGAGAACTGCCCTTGGCTTATTTTCCACTGCCAATAATCTTGGCCACCCACAACCTGGCACTGTAAACATTCCTACTTGGCTTTTTTTCTGGGCAGGGGATCAAACCTGTGAAAAATTGGATTCAGGTTTGGGTGAGGATTGAATATGTTAAAATTTAGAAGATTCAGGTTCAGTACAGGATGAGTTTTAAAATTTTAACCTAAATGTAGTAGATGAATAATTTTTTTCAGATTTCCCCCCAATTTTCTTTTTTTTTTCTTTTCTTTTTCTTTCTTTTTTTTAATGGTACTAGGGGTTGAACCCAGGGCCTTGCGCTTGCATGCTCTGCAAGTGTTGGACCACTGAGCTGCACCCTCAGCCCTTTTTTTTTTTTTTTTTTTTTTTTTTTTTTTTTTTTTTTTTTTTTTTTTTTTTTTTTTTTTTTTTTTTTTTTTTTTTTTTTTTTTTTTTTAACTTTTTGAGACAGGGTCTTGCTAAGTTACGCAGACTGCCTCTGGTCTCGAACTTGTGATCCTCTTGCCTCTGCCTCCCAAGCTGCTGGGATAACAGGCATGAGCCACCACGCACAGCTAGATTTCTCCCCAATTTTTAAATAGCTAATGAGACAAAAGAGAGAGAGAGAGAGAGAGAGAGAGAGAGAGAGAGAGAGAGAGAGAATGTAATAAAAACATTAAAAGCTGAACCTGAACACAATTTTTTTTCACTGGATTTGGGTAGCGTTTGGGTTCAAAATTTTATTTTATTTTATTTTATTTATTTTTTGCTGTGCTTGGAGGTTGAACACCCAGGGCCTCGCACATACTTTGCCAGTGCTCTACCACTAGACTGCAACACCAGCCTACTTTTTACTTTTTTATTCTGAGATATGGTCTCACTAAGTTATGAAGGCTGCTCTGGCCCCAAACTTGCCATCCTTCTGCCTCAGCTCTTGAGTGGCTGGGATTAGTGGGGTGTACCACCGTATCCAGCTCAGAAAAAAATTTTAAATTCTTGAACAGGAGTGGGTTTAGGGTTTGGGCTGTGGGTGTGGTGAATGGTGGACCCTAGGGCAGATTAGACAGGGTAATATTAGGGGGTTCTGTAAGGCCCACACTGGGAAGAGTAGGGGGAGGGTCAAGGGCATAACACACGTGGGTGGACAGCCCTCCTGGCATTGGCTTCTGATAATCGCCTAGAGACAGCCAGGCAGCCCCAAGCACATTACCTTTGCCCTGGAAGCAGAGCCCTGCCTTTGTCCTTGGTCGGGCATGGGGTGAAGTGGACCCAAAAGCTTCTCCTTGCCGCAGACCAGCTGCAGCCTAAAATCCAGGGATTCCTGAAGGCAGATGAGGAGTTGGTGATGGGTAACAGACACAGCAGCTCAGAGGCAGTGTGACCTTGTTCCGTTTATTTCCAGATAGCCCAGCCTTTTTATACAGAATTACAATTCACCAAATTTTATGAATGGGAGAAAGGCCTGGCAATCCACTCCCAAGGCAATCCCGAAACAGTCAGCCATTGAAAACCCTATGAGGGTCACTATGAGTCAGATACCGACTTGACACAACAAGAACAACAAATCTTATGAAAGGTCAGAAAAAGGACAAGGAAGTTGGTTGCATTGATGGATTCAACAATCATCTGATCAAATTGTCACATGAATGTCAGGTGGTGATCAAAGTGGAAGAGGAGAGATAAACCAAGAGGACTTGAGCATCTACATTTCCTATAACAATTGACTACTCTTAACTTTATGCAGGAATTCGGGGTGGTTAACTGTCACCTGTGTGTCATCCCATTGAGTCCATTGTTATGACAAATGGGTGCTTTATCAGAATGATTTGCTTACTGTAGAGCTGTTGGTGCAAAGGCTTTTGTTTTAGGAGTTTACACTGTTGGAAGTCATTCAGGAATTTCCCATTCAAGAAAGCCTGAGGCTTGTCAACTCCCAATCTGAATTAGCATTGCCCACAGAGCCAGAAGATTATATATTTACATCTAATACTTGTTTTTCATTAATATCTCCCAGAAATCTACAATAGTGACCAATTAAAATTTAAGAAAAAGAGAAGATGAGGTTCCAAGTCCCTTTCCATGAAGAGACCTTTTGGAGGTACTCTTCCCCTCTTGGCAGACTTTCCCTCTGAGGCAAAAGATACTTTTTCCCTTTTCGGTAGATTTTCCCTTCAATGCCTTTATTAAAGATACTCTTCCTCATATGGGGACTCTGTCTACGCATCTTGAGTGGATCTGGACCCAGGATCTCCTTTCAGCTTTGGAATGTGGTGCTGGGGGCTTGTGCCTCCCCCAGGGCCACTGACCTTGCCTGGGACCACTTTGAAGGGTACTGGGTGTTTCCGAGGCCATGGGAATGACACACAGAGCAAGAAGCAAGGTATCACTGTTGTGATTACCCAGGGGTCAGTAGCAGGCCCAGCCCAACCACAGGCACACACAGCAAGGAAATGTCCAGAATCCTCAGTCCTGTGTTTGGAGGCTTCCGACCTGCAGGCCCAGCGTTCCTTGGAGCCCCTCAAATTGGGCTTGCTTCTGGGGATTGGGGGTTCTCAGGTGTTTCTGACCTTCTCAGGTACAGGGAGCACATCCTGGGCGCTTTGTGGGGGTATTGGGTAGGTGCATATTTCCCACTGTGTCACTTGTCCTCTCTACCAGCTCTTCCCTTCCCTGCCTTCCCTTCGCATTTGCTGGCTCTGCCTCTGCTGAGGCAGGAGGATTTCAAGTTCAAGCCCAGAGGCAGGAGGACTTCGAGTTCAATGCCAGAGGAAGCCTGAACGACTTAGTGATAATCTGCCTCAAAAATAAACACATAAAAAATAAAGAGGATAGAGGTACAGCTCAGTGGTGAAACCTTGCATGTATGAATTTGGGTTCACCTCATAGTATTGAAAAAAAAAAATTGCCCTGGGAGTCCACTTTGGGGAAGGACCCTGTGCATCAGCAAGAAATGAAAACTATATAATGGCATGGTCGATAATGCTTTCAGGATGCAGTGGAAGTGTTATGCACCAGTCCTAGAAACCCATAGGAAGGTCTTTGCCCTCTGCCCAACTTCTTGTTGTTGTTGTGTGCCGTCAAGTCGGTATTCGACTCATAGCAACCCTCACAGGGTTTTCAATGGCTATTTCGGGATTGCCTTGGGAGTGGATTGCCACGTCCTTCTCCCATTTTTGTGGTGCTGGGAATTGAACTCGGGACCTCAGAGACTGCAGCGCAGCGCTGTACCAACTGAGCTAAATCCCAGCCCACCCAGCTTCTTAGCCCAGGCTTAATACTATCCTTCCCTACCACCTACTGGCAGGGTAGGTGATCTGAGAATCTTCGTCTTTTACCCAAAAGATCATGATGCTCTGTGACTGAACTTAAATTCAGTGGATGAAAGAATAAGGACTTTGCCCTGGGAAAACTGAAGCCCCAGGTGGGCCTGTTAGTCAGATGTAGGCTTATGGGGAGGTCCCAGGCCTAGAGCTATACAAGAGACACAGCCTCTCAGTGACAGAGAAAAAATGTTTTGGGGGACAAAGAGGCAGATTAGGCAAAATTTGGTACCTTTGTATAGTGATAAAATATACAAAAATGTTTCCCCTTCCTTCCTTCTTTCCTTCCTTCCTTCTTTCTTATTTTCTTTCTTTCTTTCTTTCTTTCTTTCTTTCTTTCTTTCTTTCTTCTTTTTCTTTCCTTTATTATTGTTGTTGTTGTTGTTGTTGTTATTATTATTATTAATTTTTTTTTGTGGTACTTGGATGCTGAACCCAGGTCCTTGTACATGCTTTGCAAGTGTTCTACCACTGGGCTGCACCCCCAGCCCTTTTTTATGTTTTATCTTGAGACAGGGTCTTGCTACTTAAGCAGGCTGCCTCTGGCCTAAAGTTGGGATCCTCTTGCCTCCACTTCCTGAGTCACTGCAATTACAGGAGAGTGCCACCATGCCTGGATCAAAAGAGGGTTTTTATTGAAGGGGTCAAAAAAAAAAAAAAAAAAAAAAAAACAGCAATGAGAGAAAGGTAACAATGAAAATCAATCACCCAGAGGAAAGGAAAGTAGGGAAGTAGGGGGTGCTCCATGGATGAGGCGGTGGAAAGGAGAATTCTGAAAGGCAGGAGCATAACTCCCAGGATGCACAGGGCCTCAGGGAGCCAGGGTCAGGCAGCTCTTCTGCTGGAAATGTCTGGACCTTCTGATCCTCAGTCTCACTTCTGGGATGCACCTCACTGACACACATCTTCACAGATATGCTAGGATCATGTAAGTGTGGGCCTCACAGTGTCTGCAGAACCCCTGAGAACAGAGCAAACTCCAGGAGGCAGGCCAGTGAGGAACTCACCTGGTTGTCCTGATCACTTCCCTCACGGCCTAGGCTCCTGGGGTCAAAAGGACATGCCCAGTCCTGCTTCTCACAATGGGGCCAGTCACCACTTAGGGAAAGAAATTGATGACTTGGTGGGTTTTTTAAAATGTCAATCATAGATGACCTTTAGTTTACATGGACAATAGGTAGAGACATTTTCAACAGTTGGTAATCCTAGTGGCTGATATTGGGCAGCTCTAGGTCCTATAAGCCTGTACCTGTAGCACTGTGGTGTTCAATCCTGTCAGATCTCCAAAGCTAAGCAGGGGGAGGCCTGATTAGCACTTGGATTGGAGAATGCCTGGGAACACTAGGTACTGTAGGCTTGAGAAAGACATGGCAACCCACTCCCCCAAAACAATCAACCATTGAAAGCCCTATGAATAGCAGAGAAACACTAACAATAGTGTTTTGTCTTTTGAATGAAGGGTTGTTATGAGTTGGATACCAACTCAATGGCACCTAACAGGAACAACTAGATGCTATGGTGTGAAAGTTGGCAGACCCTAAATTCATATGTTGGAATCTAATCTCCATGGTGATGCTGTTAAGAGATGGCACAATTGGGAAGTGATAAAGTCATGAAGACTGTGCTCTGCCCCTTCCACCAGGTAAGGATGCAAAGGGGCATCAGTGAGCCAGACAGCCTGCCCTACCGACACCAATCCGCCTTGCACTTGACCCTGGACTTCAAGGCCTTTAAAACTGTGAATAAATTTCTGTTGTTTATGAGTTGCCCTGATCGTGGTTCCTTTGTTGTTTTAGTTTTCTCTGGAGAGTCTTGCTATGTTGTACAGGTTTGCCCTGAGCTCCTGGGCTCATGTACTCCTCCTGCCTCAGCCTCCCCACAAGCTGAGACTAAAGGCACGTGCTACAGAGCCTGGGTTGCAGCATATGATAATTCTGTCAAAGCAGTTGGAACCTACGAAGACACAAGGGGTTTAGGCCATCAAGTTTTCTATAGGCAATTATATATGTGAAGAACTTGTGAGTTGCTCAGAGGTGGACGTGGGTCTTTGTCCCCCTAGTGTGGGTAGCATTCCCCAAAGTATGTCCTTCTTTTGAAGAAGATTTGGGGAATGCAAGAAGGGATAAAGGGAGATCAGGGCCCAGGCCCAGTGGGATGTGGGAATGTGGGTGTCCACTGTTGCTGACCCATCCACATTATCACTGGGGCATTTACTGAGGTGTGTAAGAAGAGAGGGCCCAGGCAGCGTAGTAATGAATGTCGAGTAGGGGTTCTTCATAAGCGCTGGCTGAATGGAAGGGTGAAGAGGGGAACAGATGGATGTGTGGATACTGGTCATCCCTGTATCCTCAGTGAGAGTGTGGGCAGGACAGGTGGACCCCACCTGCACTAGCCCACCCTCTCCCTGACATGGAGCTACAGCTCTGTGCGTTTCTCCCCCGCCGCCTTTAGCTCCTGGATCTTCTGGGGCAGGGTCTTGGTCCAGAACTGCAGCCTGGAGGCCTTCAGGGCGCGGCCCACGGAGGGCTGTAGGTCCAGCTGCAGGTACTGCTCATCCTGGTCGAACTTGGGCCAGTGGGGCAGGTCGTCACTGTTGGGGTTCCTATGGACATGCCCTCCCAGGAGGGCCAGGCAGGGTCATTCTGAGCCCTGCTGATCATGGCCTGATCCCGAAAGTTGGATCAGAACAGGCTGCCAAGGAGTCCAAGGACGTGGAGAACGAGGGGAGATTTCCTGACACAGGAAAAGAAGGGCCCCAGGAATGTCCCTATGAGGTGAGTCAGGGCTTCCTGTTCTCACACTTCCTCTCAGAGGCAAGTCCTGATGATACCTTAGCACTGTGGCCCAGCCTCCAGGTTGATGGAAGAAGGGGCAAGGAATCTGCACCCCCAATTCCCCCCACCTAAGAGGATACTGGAATGAGGAGGCAACTATCATGTATATTTAATGACCATGTATGGTAATGAGGCCACTAGAGACAAGCGGTCACTGGCTGGGGACAGTTGTAGGGAGCTAGGGGAGGGGTGTGCTCTCACCCGCTTCGAGCAAAGTTGGCCCAGTACTTCATCATCTTCCTGTTCAGCAGCTCCTCCTCCTCAGTGAGGTCAACTGCACAGAGGGCAGGACAAGGGTCCAGGTGCTGGCCACCCTGCCCAGCTGTCTGGTCATGGTCCACACTGACCATCCCACCCCCGCCTGATTCTGACCCCAGGACTCTTCCCTTCCCTCCTCCACTTCCAGGCCCAGGCCCCTCTCTTGCTCAACCAGCCCTGACCCATCCCAGCCTCTAGCTGCATATACTCAGTTTTGGCCCAGAGGCCCCTTCTTCTTACCAACACTGGTAACCCATTTAGGGACAATCATGGCATAGAAGCCCTGCCTCAGCACCCATGTCTGACACCACTGTTGAGGTGGGGACAGGTGGAGGGAACACAGGCCAGAGAGGGAAGGGCCCAGTACAGCCTTTTGAGCTCTATGAAGGGGACATTGCCCCCTCCCTGAGCCCTATCTCCTCATCTGGATTGTGAGTTCTGTCATCCCTCAGAGAGCCATCAAGAGCCTCATGAGGAACAAAGAAGACTCACCGTTCATTCCCCACAGGAAGGATCCAAACACAAATGGCAACTCGTCACCATGGTCAGCCTTCACGTGCGGTGGCCTGAGGGCCTTGCTGAAGCTGGGTGGATGCTGGAACTCGTAGAAGTAGACAGGGCCATGGGAACCTGGGGTGTGGACAGGCTGAGATGTGGCCATTTACCTGGAACTGTCCTGCCTCATCCTTAATGCCATGACATCAGAGTCCAAAGCTGGTTGGTGTCTGGACAGTTGGGTGGGGAGCCCTAGGCTAAAATAAGGGTGTGGGAAAGTCCTCAGCTAAAATGGAGCCTTGTGCTTCCCTATTGATGGTCATAGAGAATCCCTTGACTCAGTTTCCTCATCTGTGAAGCAGGGAAGAAGATAAGGGCCATCAAGTATCTGGAACTGGGGTTGGAAGGAATATGGCAGGTGATCTGGACACCATAGATCACACCTGGGTCCCACAGCCCTGGGCTGACCCTGGAAAGGCAGGCCTCAGTTACAGACGCACTCACGCTGAAAATGTGCTACTTGCAGTGCAGGAATCACGAACATGAAGTCAGCCATCATCTCCCGGTACTGCGCTTGGAGGGTCTCGGGGTCCTCAGTGTCCCCCATGTACTCCTCCCTCAGCAGGTCAGCACATTCAGCAGGCAACATCTGTCCAGGGACATCAAGAAGAGGGAGGTGAAGCGGGCTCAGGGCGGGGTTGCAGCAGCTGTGGGGTGGGCACAGGGGCCTGGGATGGAACTAGATGGGCAAAAGAGCCCAGCTATAGGGTTACCCCAGTTTCAAACACACACATACCCCAGCCTTCTTTAATGGGTGTGGCTGCATGAGCATATCTGGGGTGCCCTCTCCATTGCCTGCAACACCCCATGATTCTCACCATCTGTGTTGCAGTCTTCTGCAAAATATCTTGCAAGGTCCCTTTGTTTATTCCCTTTATGGTGTTAGCAGTGCCCAGGAACTGAAAGGGGGAGGGAGAGTCATAATGTGGAGTGTGAACCACATGGAGCCAAATAGCCAGGACACCCCCTCACACTAGATGAATTGTCCAGGCTACCAGGTGCTTGAACAAGGGCCTCACCATGGGAACAATCCAGCCATACTCATCACTGTTGACACCAATGATACTGGGGACAGCTTGAAATTCCCCAAAGGCCAGTAGCTCCTGGGGGTGCTTAGGCAGAAAGACCCCATCCACCACAGCAGGAATGACTGACATGACCTAAAGGGGCATTCAAGTATCAGAGTTAGACCCTAGACAGATCTTGTGCTCTCTGAATTAATACCAACCCCATTCTAAACATGCCAGGAGGCTCACACCCATCCCAGAACCCCTGACGCCTGACTTAGATATCATGGCCTCCATTTTGCATCCAGGCTACCAGCACACCAAGTCATAGAGGTGACATAACGAGTTCAGAGCAGTCAGTGTTGCCTGGCCAACTCTCTGTCACCCCCTTCCTGCACATGCACACACGTAGCCTGACCTTGTTAATTGCCAGAATCTCCTCTTCACTCTTGCCCCGCAGGCAGCGCACCAGGGCCTGTGAGTCCACCTGCCCGCAGGCAGACAAGTTGACCACAATCTGAAAAGCAACCAGGCAGAGGCTGGCTCATCCTTCCCGGCAGGAAGAGGGGTTAACCC
>VMDO01035801.1:0-15738 GCA_007922755.1 Pedetes capensis
ACACACACACATATACATAAACAGTATCACCAAAGCCCCAAAATAAAAGAAAACTGAGTCATCCTATTTTTAGGAAACATCTAAGATTCTTTTAGGTAGCAGAGATACACATGCACTTAGGAAATAAATGCATGGAAGACTTTCAGGAAAGTGGATTATCTACTGATTATTACATAATTATTATGTTTTCATCATTTTGTGTTTTAATTTGGTATTTCAGGTGCCTTTTAATTTCATTGTTAGTGTAAATAATCTTTGTACTGATCTTGCATATTAAATTACCTAATTCTTTTATTTATTTAATGTTTAGAAATACATGAATTAACTTTCCGGAATAAGAACATTGGGATTACAGAAATAAAGTCTATGGTCTTTTCCTCTAAGTAGATTTCATCAAAATATTATACTATTTCACCAACGTGAATAATTTTGTACTATCTTATCAGATATGTGTTTGTGTATGTTTGTATATGTTGTGTTTAAATTTGTTATAACACCTTTGAAAGAGAATTAATTACATCTTTTAAAATGAAGCAGATTCAAATTTGTTGTTGTTGTTGTTAGGAGCAGTTGAGTGGGGTCCAACTCATAGCCATCCTCAGGACAGGGTTTTCAATGGCTGATTGTTTCACCATTGCTTTGGATATGGATTGCCGCATCCTTCTGGCAGAGTCAAATAGATTACTTATCTTACTACTTATGTATTACAAACTATTTTGTGTTATGATTAACACAATTTTACAAGTACTAAGAAAAAAAAGACACAATGCGGACATCTGAACAATTCTTAAACATGAATGTATTGCTTGAGGAATCCATCTTAAATCAGTAGACTTAAAAAGATTTCAGGTCAGTAGCTTTATACTTCAGAATCTTAGTTTCCAATAGGACGATATTCATTGAATATCTATGGAATCATGGTTGATATCTATTGTCTTCAACCTTGAGGAAGCAAGGCTTTATTCAGTAAGGCAAAATTCAATGTTGATACTTTAACATGAATTATGATGCAATGCTTTTATTTATAATTCCTAGGTTTTATCTTACAATATTAATGTATGAAAAGGGTATTTGACTTCCTTCTATTTATATTTATTTATTTATTTATTTATTTATTTATTTATTTATTATTTTTATTTGTTTAAGACAGAATCCTGCTATGTAGCCCAGACTAGTCTTGAACTTGCTGTGTAGCCCAGGCTGACCTCAATCCTCCAGTATTCCTACCTCTGTCTGTCAGAGGATCTCAAATATGCAACATCACCTCTGGCTCTTTTACATTTTGAAAGAGAATAATAATATTAGTAGGGAAATAAGTTTACTGGTTGCCTTTTTTTACCCAGCCGCATGTAGTAATAAGTGAATAAATGTCTTATAAATCATATTGGTCACTGGGAATTGCAAGGTGTGCTCTAAAAGATGGCATGTCATTTACCAGGGCAGTTTCCATTATGGTCAATGAATGTGATTTTGCTGATGTTTCAGAATGGGATTTAAAGATAAACTTTACAAAGAATATGTTTTAAGGATATTCACTAGGCCACACAGAAAATAATTTTATCATTGTTTTGTTTAGTTTTAAAGTAAACAATGATGTCATATCAGTTCCAATAAATTTTCATTTTAGATTTTTTTAGCTCAAAAACTCAATGGATATTGACCAAGATACTAAGCAACAAACAGTAACAATAAGTAGGTAAAATTTATACTAAAAATAAGTCCTAGTCAAGATAATTATGTAGAGGCATATCTTACTTGGCTTGTAATTTTGTACATCAAAATAGAAATTGAAGAATTGAATTATACCAAAATATTCAGATGCCTTACTGAAATTGTTGTGAAATTTTCCTTAGTTTTTAAGTGTTATGACAGAAATAAAAGGGATTAATTAAGCATAGGTGAGCAATGGATAGTTTAAATATTATGAAACATGCCATATTTGTGACAATATGACATAATTTATAATGATTTATTTAATGGAATCTACTATGATTTTTGTTAATAACTTTAGGTTATCAACCAGTCATACAATGTCTTGGGATCTATCTCTATTCAATTTTAATAGTGCATTTAATATTCATCTAGGCATAACTGGGTCAGATTGCGCATTTTCCTTTAGGTCTTGGGGTCATATTTCTACTCTAAAGTGCAGGAAATCTAAGAAATTATGAATGTTCTCAAAAGTCAAGCTACTTCAAGTTCTTGTAAAATAACTGAAGAACATATACATCAAAAATCATTTGGTAGACTTCTCTGTTTATCAACAAGGTGGAAGCACCACATGCATAAAACCAGGTTACATTACTTTTGAGATTCATTTTTCCATGAGGTTCCTCCACTTTGTCATTTTAACCAGACCCTAAGTGTTATTGTTGTAATTATTGGAACTTGTTAACTTTGAATATTGGAGATGTTTGTGCAGAAGACATTTCTATTTTGCTAAAATTGCTTATATTATATTATTTATTTATTTATTTACTTACTTACTTACTTTGAGGTACTGGGGGTTGAACCCAGGGCCTCATGCTTGCATCCTTTGCAAGTGCTATACCACTGAGCTGCCCCCCCCCCAGCCCTTTTATTTTTTACTATTTTGAGACAGGGCTTAGCTAAATTACACAGACTGGCTGTGGTCTATAACTTGCCATTCTCCTGCCTCTGCCTCCCTAGCCACTGGGATTACAGGCATGCATCACCATGCCCAGCTCTGCTTCTATTATTATTATTATTATTACCCTATGTGTTTTCCCCTTGCTGTCCTAGGCATTTTTAGGATTCTTCTGAACTTAAATTTTAACTAATACATATAAATATTAAAAATTGCACATACTTATTGCATACTACATGATGTTTGGCATACGTATATAATGTATGGCTTTTAGGGGATCCCTGTGGTTATCCAGGAGATTTTGCTGTCTGCTCCATCAAATTCTGCCTAAGGCTCTCAGTTTTATTCATAGACAGAATATTCATTTAACATTCTATTATATTGTTAGGTGTCATTGACTCAGATCCAAGTCATAGAGAGCCTATATAAAACAGATCAAATCATTGCCCAACAATGTGCCATGCACATGGTCTTTTAACATTTGAGTCCCTTGTTGTAGCCACTGTGATTCTTTATTTCATTTTTTTTCCTTAAACATTTTACTTGGCCTCAATCAATCCTATGGGTGGAAGAGAGATATAAAATTACCTATTTGTTGACTCTCTTGGTTTTTTCATTTCCCTTCCATATTTGCATGTTTCAATCATTATAATGTAATTATATTAAGAGGAATGAATCTCTTATTAAATACATTTTATAAAATCCATATGTAATCATTGGGACCAATTTTATATAAAATTCATTTTCATCTCATCCATTTTTCACATGATTTTTTGATTGAGTAGCTGAATGCCTAATGCTGAACACTTGCCACACAAGTGTTCCCTATAAAAATATGAATTTTACATGCATAATTTCATTGTTAAGCCTCACCCAATGCTAATTATTAGATAAGCTCAATCCATTTAATAAAGTGAAATTTCATAAAGGCAGAAAATGTTTTTCCAGAAGGAGTGCTGACATGTTAGAAACTGAGAATTAAACATTAGTAAGCCAGCATGTATTCTTTGTAAACCCACCACAGGGAGAGTAAAACTCAACAGCCTTGTTTCTACAACCCAGTCTAGAAAATAATGGTGCAAAGCATTTCACTCTTAGAGGAGATACCTTTCTCCCAATAGCCTAGTTAGAAGCCACATGTCTTTCAACCAAAGGTCCATGGAGCTGTTTTAATGCTTCAAAGAATTGGTACAATTGCAATTTTCCCAAGGTGGTTCACTTTGTCTTGTACTATATAATGTTACTTTGGTTTTCCAATGGAGTCCATAAAAGAGATTGATTCCTGTCCTTGGTCATTTTTGCCTTCCTTCCGTATGTAGGTCTTTGTAATATAAGTTATTTCTTTGGTGGCTAGTCTGATCTATTGCTTGTTGCAGGGCTCAAGAGACCTAGAAAACTAAATTGCTCCCATAGCATGCACCCTGCAATTACTCAGGCTGTAACTACATAGACCTAACAAACTGCATTGCTCCCCAGGTGGCTTTGTTTTGCCTCACTCTTTCTGCTGTTAGGCCTTTTGCTGTTCCAGGGATCTGGGAGATTGAACATAAACCTTTCCAGCACCATGTGATCACTGCTAAGCTAAATTATATTCAGTATATTTCCACAAAAATGGTTATCAAAACTCACTGTAAGTACTTTAAGAAACTGAGTAGAGCATTTATTGTCAATTATTGTGCTGAATTTCTACCCAAAATTGCTAATGTGTAGTAGAAACAGACATTTCAAAGAACAGTCTATTTTAGATAACAAACACTGTAAGATGAGGGGAAATCACATAAAAACACAATTTTTTTTCCATTACTGCTAGTTGAACATGGGTCCTTATACATGCTAGGCATTAGGCAAGTGCTGTACCACTGAACTGCACCCCAAGCCACTTTTTTATTCACTTATTTTTGTTTTGACATATGGATCTCCCTTAGTTGTACAGACTACCTCTGTCCTGGAATCCTGATCTTCCTGTCTCAGACTCCTGAGTTGTTGGGATTATAGTTGCACATTCTGGTGCCTGATTAGAAACTTTTCATTAAAATTGCTTTACATATTTTAAATTGAGGATCATATTTGTTTATGATTTTCAAATAACTTCTCTGATGTTTCTTGACCTATTCTGGGATTTATTAAACAAATCTATGTGCAATCAACCATCTACATTTATTCTACCCAGATAATGGCAAATATAGTATCTTTCTCAATGAGATTTTTATTCTTCAATATACTATGAAAATTTTAATGGTCTGAAGTTATACATTATAAGTAAACTGCAATAAGTTTTGACTTATGAATTAAAACACACTTATTTCCTTATCCTTCTCACCATATTGTTTTTTTTTTTTTTTTGTCTATTTAGAGCTTCCGTTTACACAACATTTTTTCTTTTTGAAAAATCATAAATATACATGTTCAAAGGCAGGAAGTATTGTCAAATTTTCATTGCTTCTGAAAATTTTGAGCCATACAAATAAAATATATTCACAAGAATATTAAAGATATTTTGGGGGGAACAGGCCATTATTTAAACCTGCTGATAATTTCAGAAACTATAAAAAGATCACAAATATATTGATCAGTAATCAACAGTTCACTTTAGTCACAGTGTTTCAGTTGATGGGTATGTGTTTGACAATCAGTATATATTTTGAAACATTAACTATTAGTTACCTCCACAAATTTATAGATTTTAGACATAAGATTCAGTGGATATTTAGCATCTGTCTACAATATTTTTTGTAAAACTTACATTTTATTTGCAAACTATTAGACTGTAGACTGCTTCAGCTAATATCAAACTAGGTATTAAATAGCTCATGAAAATTAGTTCATTTTCCCAGATGATTACCAGAAAAAGGATTTGACGTTTTGCTAATTAACCTGGGTCTTTAAAGCTGACACTTTTGGTGAGTATTACATGAACCATATAGTATTGTGACATTTGGAATGATAACAAAAATAACAACTTGTTTTAACAAATACATATTATCTAGGACTTGTTTCATTTAAATTTAGGGATAAAATTAATAGTATAATGCAGCTAAAATAATATATAGAAAAGACAAATATTACTTGTTTGTATAGAAAAGAGAATGGATGGATGTGATCAATGAACATTATATATGTACATGAAAATGCCACAGGGAGCCTCAGTGAATTCTATTAATTTATACAGTTAATATGAGCTAATAATAATACTAAATATTTCTTCTGTAAGTCTTTTGCATGAACTTGGAACTATTAAAACCATTTATATATCTAATAGAAGATATTCTATTAAATAGCAGTTCCTTGTCTTGGACTTCAGTTGGATGATCCCTTGGAAATAAGTATTTAATTGCTTAACTAGGCTCATCACACTTAATGTATTGATAGGCCACAGATTTTCCTAACTAAACGTCTGAACTATCTTACATTAATTGGAACATTCCTTCAAAAGAATTAAATGATAAAACTTGTGATATTTTAGCTTTGCTTGAAAATTTGTACTGATCTAAAAATGAGGCTAAGTCTTCTGTTACAAACCAAAGAGAAAACAATGTTTTAGGAACACAATGTTGACATTTTAGCTCATCAAAATCTCTGCTCCTTTCCTTGCTTGGAAAACAATTTGTGGCACAAATTGTGTTCTATCTCTCAATCCTCCTTGGTCTCACCTTTATCTTAATTAGTATCAAGAATTTTTATTAACTAAAGCATTTCAAGCATTATTTTAAAACCAGTTTATACCCATAGGTAGATAAATACTAGTACATTTGAAGTTAAGTTACACTTGTTAATGATTTGCATCGAGACATTCACTACAGAAATGATGTGTACGTAGGCATACTTTTGGCACAGAAAACCAACCTACTAAGTAAAAGGTAACTCTCTTCTCTTCCTACAGCTCTTGCAAGACTAAGTCATTATCACTGCAAAAGGAATAACTATGTCAGAATTCAATAATTGAGTATTTAAACTCATCTACTGACTGGAGTTGGAGATAATGACCATGAGGTGGAGCTGCTTTGAAAGAGGAGGGAACAGACCAAAGCATATATTCTTTTTACTTCTCTTAGATAAAGTCCTTTTGACAAGGAAAGTTGGATTGAGGGTCAATAGAATGAGTAAAAAGTTTTAAGATACAGGTATTCACCACTGTCAAGAAATTATATAGGGCTGTGGTTATAGCTCAGTGGTAGGGTGCTTGCCTTTTGTGCATGAAGTTCTGGGTTTGATCTGTAGGACAGAAGAAAAGGAGAAGAGAAGAGAAGAGAAGAGAAAAGAAGAGAAGAGAAGAGAGTGAAAGAAGGAAGGAAGGAAGGAAGGAAGGAAGGAAGGAAGGAAGGAGGGAAGGAAGGAAGGACGGACAGGAGGGAGGGAGGGAGGGAGGAAGAGAGAGAGAATATCAAATTTTCTTAACATGTGCTATAGCAATTGTTTCTCCAGTGCCTCTGTGGCCTGAGGAAGAGCATTCAAGCAATATCAACATAATAGTATCTCCTCATGCAAGAACCATGATAGGAAATTGGTGGGGGTTGGGGGACATAGCTAGCAAAACATTGTTACCACATACACTTTGGAAATGTTGTATAACTCAGAGAATACAATTTTATAACTTTATAATAAGAGGCAATGAAAATACTCACCATGAGGTTTCTGAGAACTTCACTACAAGATGGAGATTAATGTATAGAAGGACTATTGTGAAAGGCTCTATAGATAACCTTCTGGAAGACAGGGAAGGTATCAGGATTGGGCAGAAGAGGAAGTAAATTGCCATTGTCATCCAAGGAAAGCCTCACTTGACCAAGGAGGTGTGAAGATCAGATGAGCCTTCAAAGATGTCCCCAGATGGAAAAGAAGACTGGAAAAAGCTACCCTGGGTGTGAGTCTGATGTTTGACAGAGTGATTCCTTTTACCTGAAAGAATCTACTAAGAGTACTGACAGGTGAGCAGTCTGCTTTAGTATTTCTGTCCACTGAGGAGATGATCCCTGATGACTTCTTTCCTGAAGGTAATCAAGAATGGAAAGTACCCCACTGAGGAGATGATCCCTGATGACTTCTTTCCTGAAGGTGATCAAGAATGGAAAGTACCTTCATATTGGCAAAAAAGGATTTGTTTTTTTTTTTTTGTCATTTGTTTCTCCTCACTCTGCCTCTTCCAATCTCTTATATTTAGTTGCCCAAAATCCATTTGTTCATGAACCTACAAAGTCTTTTTTTGTCTGCCTTTTCTCTTAAGACAGTACATTTCCCTCCCATTATTTCCTCCAAAATGAATTGCCTACATACAAATAATAGATCTTTAATATCTTCACCATAACAAATGATAAATATTTGAGGATCTAGATATGATTAGCCTGACTTAAAAATTAGACAATATATACATGGATAAAAGCATTAAATGGTACTCTATAAATGTGGTTTTATGTATCATTTATTAAGAAAATAAAATGAATATATCTTCTCACTGTTCCTGGATAAAAATTTGTCAAAAGTTCTTTGTCTGTGCTCATACCCTGTGTGTTACCACACAACACTTTTCTTCCACTCCTCTTTACAAACTCAGTTTGAGTTTCATTTATTCCATAATGTATTTTCTGTCAGGGTCCTCTGATCTCTTTTTCCTTATCCCTAATGTACCATGTAATGAATTATATAAATTTTGAAAAATTGCACTAAGTTTACCTCTAGGTGACCAGAGACTAAGATTGTGAAGGGCAGGCTCTGTCTTTTTCGTGGTTGTTTTTCATCACTATTGGTAGTAAACTGTTGAAGGCTATTGAAGATGTTTCAAAACATGTTACATGAGTGAATTATTTTTCTTATTTTACAATGACTTTGATATTGTATGGTGTGATTTCTCTCTCTAAAGTCTCAGATAATTTTATGTATTTCTCGCTGTAAATAATAGATATTTGTCTTCCAGTTATTTGTATGCATGCCAATTCTGTTAATATTTCAAGCAATTTAAGGGATAGGCTATTGGTTATCTTCTCCTCTCTCCCTCTTTTAAATCTTGAATATCTAATTCAGTGTTTTTAACATGAAAGACACTGAAAATATGTTCAAAGAATGATGTTGATACTAATGGAATTTAAAAGTGGATATTGAAATCAGAAATGGATGCATTTTCTGAAGGAAATAAAAGATGATTCACCATAATTAACTTGTTATTTTAACTATCTGGGATTTGGCTCGGTGGGTAGAGCGCTGCACTGCAGTCTCTAAGGTCCTGAGTTCAATTCCCAGCACCGCAAAAATGGAAGAAGGGTCTGGCAATCCACTCCCAAGGCAGTCCCGAAACAGTTAGCCATTGAAAACCCTATGAGGGTCTCTATGAGTCGGATACTCGACAGCACCTAACAACAACAACAACAACAATTTTTAGAGGAAAAATAGACTATGTCATTGTCATCATAAATATTCTGTGAAAAACAAGGAAATAAAAGATTATGTCAACAATTCTTCTTGAAATGACCTGAAATATTTGCATACACAAAGACTATGTATCCCTCTAACTCTCATTTGATCACTTTGTATTTTTGGTAATTAATTTTGCTGTTGTTAAGTGCCTCAAAAGTTGATAATTAAATCCTATGAGAATACAACATTTTCTCCATCTGTTTTATTTTTTTTAACTGAAGTCATAATATACAATTTTCCTTTCCAAAGACTAAAAACAAAAAGTTTACTATTTTGTTTTACTTCTTGGTAAATAGTGAAATTAGTGGTACATTCACAAATCTGTGTAAAGTTCTTTCATCCTCTAGGGCTTTCCTTGCAAGCACTTTCAATTTTCTATTAAAGTCATCATTTTGCTACAAATTTTGTAATCTTGTATGGCGCTAATATGCTATATAGAAAAGATAAAATGAAATACCATTTATCTAAGAAATTCAATTGAGGAAATAGAAATTTAAATTAAATGATGCGATTAACTCATTTCATCTCCAGATTATATTTTCATACTTCTTCTATCTGTTATAGCTATAATAGATACCCATTATTTTAGTACAGAAATTAGGGAGAAAAAGCACCACCTACGTAATAGGAAAATAGAAAATATAGCCAACTTGAAGAATACAAAAAATAGTCAAATTGATTCTAGGCTCTTCCACTAGAAATCTTACCGCATTGTAATGTCTTTGTTATGGTTTGCATCTCAATATCCCCCAAAGGTCATGTGTTCAAATGTTTGGTCCCTGGTGTTAATGTTGTTTGTGGAGGTTATTGGAGGTGGGATTATAGCATAGTGCAATTGAGTCACTGTGGGTGAGTTCTGCTCACTCTCTGTTTCCTAATCATGAAGATATAAGGTCCTCTATTATGGGTGCTGCCACATGTCACCTCCACTCCTGCCTTGCTATCATTCTGGACTGTTTTTCTAACTGTGAGTTCCTAGTAAACATTTCTTTCGAAAAGTTTGCTTCAGTAAGTCACAAGCTGAATAATATAGAAAATTGGTATCTGATAGTGGGGTTGTTGCTCTGCAGAGATCTGATCATTATTTCTTAGGCTGTTGAAACTTATTTGCAGAAGGTGTTTGGAAGAGTTTGGAGTTTGGGGCAAGAGAAGCTCTGCTATACTAAGCAGAGATTCTGAAATCATCTTGGTGAAAGTCCAGAAGATCAGCACACTGCCTCAGGTAGTAATGTGGATGGAGCTTTCAGGAGTTCAGAAAAAAATGAGAACTTTATTATGCACTGGAATAGAGGTAATCCATGTTATGTTCTAGCAAAGACTTCATCTACAATTTGTCGAATTTCTAAAGATTTGAATAAGGATGATTTTTAAAGTAATGAAGTAATTCACTTGGTGGAGGAAATATCATAAGGGCAGGAAGATACAGGAAATGTGGCATGGTTATTGCTTGCTGCATTTAGCCAGATTTATGAAGAAAAAATGGAGTAAAAGACACAGGAAAGGATCTAAAAATATACAGCTTGAAGAGAGAAAAGACTGTAGCTTGTCTAAAGTTACTGTGGACAGAGCTAGTTCAGGAAAGGAGGCTATAATTGTTGAAAAGATGCAAAGCATTAAGGAAAAGGCTTGCCCTTTGTATTAGGACGATAAAAATGGCCTGGAGATAAAAAAGGAGTTGACCAGTCCCCTCTCATGTAAGGCTCCCAGTGTGAACTGGCAGATCCATTTGAAATAAATTCTTTTAAAAAGCCAATGCTTCTGGGATGTCCTGTTGGAAAGGGGTCACCAAGGAAATGGTTTCTCTGCCTGAGCATACAGAGGACACCACAACAGCTGTGGTTTGAAAGTGTGAAGCTACCGCAAGCCAGCAGCAAGTCTTGGCACTACCCATGTGGTGCTGGTTTTGCAAGCATGTAAAATGTAAGAATGAGGGGCTTATGGGGCTGTCACCAAGATTCCAGAAAATAGTCTGCTAACCCAGGAGATGTGTAAGAGGTTTGGGTACCCTACAGAGGGTCTCCAAATCACTGTTGTGTAAAGTTTTAAGAGTGGAGATTAAGTGGCAATGGAGACCCTTGGATGTTGAAGATGCTAGCACTGTGAAACATCCACCAAGGGAAACTGTCAGCAAGAAGTAGAGCCAGCCTATCAGGGCTATGTGTGCTGAAAATGGTAGGGCCACAGAGGTGGAGCTGGGTAAATCCTGTTTGAGCTTAGATTATGCCAAATATCAGATGCCAGATGATGTCTTATGTGCCAGGTGCCAGATATGAACTGACACAGTTTGTCCAGCATGATATTAGTCTTGCATAGAGCCAATCTTTCCTTTCTATGGACCCATTCTTCTAGTTTGGAATGGGAATGTCTACTCTGTGCCATTGTATGTTGGAAATATTTA
Organism: Pedetes capensis; assembly: GCA_007922755.1. NCBI lineage: Eukaryota > Metazoa > Chordata > Mammalia > Rodentia > Pedetidae > Pedetes > Pedetes capensis. The sequence continues at coordinate 11,412 of VMDO01035801.1, forward strand.
ACCTGCATTTTTGTTTTGCAGGAGCACCCATCCAAGTTTGCCTTCAGTCTCAGTGGAGACTTATACTTCTGAAGACAGTGGAGGTTGTTAACATTTTGGGTACTATTGAAATGGGAATAACTGCATTTTACATTATGAGATGGCCATGACATTTAGGGGCCAGGGATGGAGTGCTATGGTTTGGATTAAATGTCTCCTAAAGGCCATGTATTTAGACATTAGATCCCCAGCTAGTGGTGCTGTCCTAGGAGGTTATGGAATGTTGGAAGACAGGACATATCTTGAAGGAAATCAGTCATGGAGGGGGCAGGTTTTGGAGGATTTTACCCACACTTTTAATTCCCAGTAAATTCTCTTTACTTCCTGATCCTGAAGATATAAGGCTATCTATCATGTGCCCTCTCTATGCCTGCCTGGGTGCCATGCCTTCTGCCTCTATGGACTAAAATCCTCTGCCTACAAGCCCCCAATAATCAATAATGTCTCTTCCTCTATAAGTTTACTTTGTTTGGTTACTCTGCCACAATGACAAAGAGCTGACTAACACAGTCTTTCTTTTTCCTCTTTTCTTGACTTGCTGATCCTTGTTTTAATTGTTCCACATATTAATTATATTGGGACAAGGACCCAGCAACCCACTCCCAAAAAACAATCTGCCATTGAAAGCCCTATGAATAGCAGAGAAGCACTGACAATAGTGTTTCATCTGTTGTACATAGAGTTGTTATGAGTTGGACATCAACTCTACAGCACCTAATAACAATAAAGTGATTTTTCCTTCATAATATTTATGTAATTTTTACCCAACTTATGACTCTGAGAAATATACCCTATGGTAAAATGTAGGCAAACTATGTAAGATTTCATTCTTTTGCATAAATGAAAGGGAAAACAATGTAACCCTCTGTACATCTGACAGAGATGACAAAATTGGCCCTACTTACAATTTCTTATTTCTCTTTGTAACCATGCCTTTTGCTAGATGACTTTTAAAAAAATATATGTTTTCTACATGGTCTTGGTCATTTGAGGAGCTTTGGCCAATGGAATGAGTCAGAAGCAACATTGTGCTGGTTTTAAGCAAGACCTCAAGAGGGCTGTGTGTTTTTAATTGCTCTTTTGCAGTCTTTTCATTGCCTTTAGAAGTGCCCTGCCTTGCTACTGTACACTAAGACATGAAGAACAAGTTAGATTGTTCCAGTTTTCCCAGAAAATGTTTATGTACATATGCCACTTCTGCAAAGACCAAAAGGACCTTAAATTTATGCCTACAAACATTTGTTCGTTCATAGATTTATACCTTCAATAAATGCTGATAGATGTATATCAAAGAGATATTAGGAATGTTATGCCAGATTCTTGTGAAAATAAATATTCCTTCTGTGCTAAACTGAAAGATTTGGGTCATCCCTCAGCACCTCTAGGGAACATACTTTAACTCTAAGGATAACTGAATTACTATTGAATGTATTCATAGTACTTTTAGCCCATATGTTTTTATAATCACTTTTAATATTTAATGTATATTTTGAGTATTCATTTTCATTGTAGAAAGTATGAAAACACCATAGTATGAAGTTAAATAATAAGTTATAAAAGTCAACATACTTTGGTAACACTTGCAGAAATTAGTATTTTTGTAAATATATATATATGTGTATATATATATATATATATATGAAAGAGCATCAGTAAATCATGCTTTGGATTTTTAAAAATCTTGTTTTTAAAATGTATTTATGCTGGACACAATAGCACACACCTATAATCCCAGAGACTTGGAAGCAGAGGCAGGAATAAACCAAATTCAAGGCCAGAGGCATCCTGTATAACTTAGTGAGATCCTACCTGCCTCAAGATAAGAAAAAGAGGGGGGACTGGAGTAAAGTTCAGTGGAGAGAACTTGCAAAATGTATTGAGACCCTAGATTCAACTTCTAAGTTTTATTTATTTATTTATTTTTATATTTTTATGGGATTTAGGAGTTGAACCCAGGGCCTCACACATACTTGGCTTTACTTGGCACTTACTTGGCTTTACTTGGCTTTACTTCACACATACTTGGCACACATATGCTTTACCACTGAGCTGCACCCTGAGCCCATTATTTTTATTTATTTATTTTTTTGAGACAGGTTTTTGTTAAGTTACATGGGCTGCCTCCGCCCTGGAACTTGAAATGCTTCTGAATCAGCCTCCAGAGTCTCTGGAATTACAGGCATGTGTCACTATGCCAGGCTATTTTTATTTCAGTAGTTATACATGGGCCAAAATATCCATTTCTAATGTAAAATTCTGTGTGCATTTTTGTGTAGGGATGTGCCTACACATCCATGCCTGCATGAATATAAGAATTTAATGTGGGTGGGTAATCAGAATAAAAATTTTAAGATTTAAACTTTGATTGAACATTAGTTTTCTGTAATTAACATTTGCATATCCATTTTTTAGCATCTCACGGTTATTTTAAATCTTGTATTACTGGTCATTGTTTACAGTAATGGTGATAGAAGAGTGTGCTTATAATTCTGTAAAATAGGAACAGACTATGTAAGTTAAGATTTGGTCTCAGATCAATTTTTAGAAAGGTCTGTATGATTATGAAACTCTAGAAATCAGTTCCACTGAAACTATTTATGAATGTCAATCTCATAGAAAATCTTTATGTAAACAGGGACTCCAGGTTGAATACTTCTGATTGAGAAAACACAGAAATAATGTCATCAAATTCTCTAAACAATTTATCCTTTCAATAAAGTTCAGTATGTATGCAATGAATATTGTTGTTGTTGTTATTAGGTGTCGTTGAGTCATGTCCGACTCATAGCAACCCTCATAGGGTTTTCAATGGCAGATTGTTTTGGGATTGCCTTGGGAGTAGGTTGCCATGTTCTTCTCCCATTTTTATGGTGCTGGGAATTGAACTCGGGACCTCAGAGACTGCAGAGTGGCACTCTACCAACTGAGCTAAATCTCAGCCCAATGCAATGAATAGGGACACGGAAGTAGATGGGTAGATGGTAAAATAAGCAACCCAAGCAAATTAATACTAAGGAATTCATAGAAGGTAATAAATGCATGCAGAAGTGTAGCAGCATATTATATAATCAGAAACTTTAGGGAACAAAAGACCGATTAATTAATTTTAAGTGTTTAATATTTATGGACAAAATTGGGAACGAAAACTACATCTTGAAAGAAGCCCTGTGTTACTCATCTTGACCGCTTTCACAATCAGCACTAGTGGCTGAATCCTCTAAATTGTCCTACTCAAATCCTCAAAATTGTCCTATTAAATTTGATATAAAATCAGTATGTCTAGTTGTTAAAATTGTAATTTCTCTACCAGAATGCCTGGGTCAGAATCTTAGCTATCCCATTTAGTATATTTGTAACTTTGGACGATATGTTTAATTTCTCTGTGTATCAGTTTCCTCATCTGTGAGATAAAGTGCATAATTGTAATTTCTTCACTCGTTTATCATTGGTTAATATAAATCATAAGAAAATAGTGCTTAAAGCATACTAAATACTTTATGAATGCTAGTTATCCTTATTTATTCTGTCTTTCCTTAAGTCACTGTTTTACCTACAAAAATAGGATATATTATATTTCTGTTTTATGCTGATTGAACATTATATAATTAATGACCATTTATTTTATCCATTTACTGAGTAAAGACACAATGAAAATTGACCATGAGCTGTCAGAAGAGTTACATGTATTTTAGCAGATCTGTTATAGAAGTTTAGAGTCCTGCTTCCCAATAAAGGAGAAAAAAGTGACATATCATCATGTCTTCCATATTTCACTCATTAGAAGTGTACCAGCAATTTCAACACACACCCAAAGGAAGATTATAATGACACAAGTATTAGGGTTGTTGATCATTGGCAGACATCTTAGGAATTACCTATCAAAGTCTAAGATACTCTTCAAGTATGTCATAAAGTAACTAATGGTTTTCTAAAACTAATTTTGCCTTATCAGCTTTCCTCTAATTTCTAGAAAACTAGTTTAATTTTTTAAATATTTGTGGAATATCATTATAGCACAAGGGTACTGATTTTATGGAGTATATGTAAAGAAACAGTGAAAAGATTGTGTCATTTTACCTTTATATGGCCCAAGCAATTTTCCTGAAAAAGAGAAATAATTTGCTGAATTAAGACCTAATAGTTTAATTACATTGTTCTCTTAGATCTTTCATCTCACTTAACAATGATTCTGTATATGGCATACAAACAGTACAATCTTGGAAAAGTGATGGTCACTGCAAACCTGCCTAAATATTTGTAAGAAATATAAAGAAGTTTAGAATCTTCT
>VMDO01035802.1:0-15731 GCA_007922755.1 Pedetes capensis
CTGTAGCTGATTACTAAGAAGCACAGAGACAAGAATTCTGGGACAAGAATATAAGCAAAGACTATCTCCATCCAGCCCAGGGTAGAGAGGAACAGGGGACAGTGGGGCAGTTGTCTGGGACCTGGCTCCATGTAGCCTCTAGTGTGTGGAGTGAGGGTGGGCTGATTATGGACAGAGGCCAGGCTTCAGTTGGACAGTTTGATCTATGACATTGCTGCTTCCTGACTCCTTTCCCAACAACTTGACGTAGAACCTAACACTCAGAAGGGCAATATCTTGGTCAGGGTGTGGGTCTGTGGTTACTGGGGCCATGTGGTTTCCAGGGCGATCCCTCTCAGCCACTGGCTCTGGCTTCCACATTTGACTCTGGGTGTGAAATTCTACTCCCATTTTGTGAGACTCAGTCTTAAGTCCAAATAACCGCCAGACAGGGAGAAGCCTCAAGATAGAAGAGGCTGCATTTCAAAAAACAGACAAACAACAACAAAAAAGTTTTACTGAAAATTAATGAGTTCATATTTGTACAACAATCAAAACAAACAAAGAGGCTTTATTTGGAGATCTGGAAGGATTCATTTATGTTTCGGGATGCTCATAGTATGTTGTTGTTGTTAGGTGCCATGGAGTCGTTTCCAACTCATAGCGACTCTCATAGGGTTTTCAGTGGCAGATTGTTTCAGGATTGCCTTGGGAGTAGGTTGCCACATCCTTCTCCCATTTTACGGTGCAGTGCTGGGAATCGAACTTGGGACCTCAGAGACAGCAGAGCAGTGCTCTACCAACTGAGCTAAATCCCAGCCCACTCATAGTATAGCAAGTGCAAATATAATGTCGAATAGAATGTGAAACCCAGATGAATGTGACATTTTCCCTCTCCAGAGTTACTCTGCACTTTAGCTGGGATGGATCGGTTTCAGGCTATGCCTAGATTTGCGTATAGTCACTTCTCTTTGAGAAGCCCTGGCTGAACAGCTCACAAAGTGTCTTATCGAGTTCCTGGGGAAGATCAATTACACCCAGGTCAGTTACAACCTCAGGCTCATAAATTTCTGAGCCTCCCTGAATGGGTTCTAAAGGGGATGGGGGTTATAAGCAATCTTCAATAATTTCCTAAAGTGTTATTATTGTCTGCTTTATCAAATTGAAAAGCTGAGCTTCAGTGAAGTTCGAATTCTTGCCCAACATCACACAGCTAGTAAAGCGACTGGAACCAGATTTCCAACTGTAAAGTTGGTTCAGACGGTAGTTAAGTCAAGGCACCTTTAAGAAACAAAGTTGTCCCCAAGCCAAGCAGGTAGATGAAGACAATGAGAAGGAACCCACTGTTCACAGAGGCCATTTCTCAGGGGTAAGAGTAAAGGAATGCTCACATTCTAATTTGTGTATTTCTATAATACTTCAGTTGTGGCCACCAATCTGTTTTCTTAATGGTGTTTACCCACCATCAAAAGATTGTTCTTTAGACACTAACCCCAAATAGCTTCCCTTGGTCTGATTTTGACCTCCCCCAATGACTTTTTGATAATCTGTCTTCCCACTGAGTCGACTTGGAGAAAGACAGGACATTAGCCAAGCCCACATTGCTCTGACTTTTGGGATCTCATTATAAATGAATGTGGCTGGGTGAGTTTTTCTCCTGCCAACTCTTCCTAGGATCTAGAAAACAGAAAGGCATATTGTATAATGCAAGTTAAAGCAGAGGGAAAACACAGAGTCTCTCAGCAGAGTAACACATGAGTATTAGGTTGTTCTTGGCTGTGTACAAAGTCTGACTGTCTTGTGAATGCCTGATCGTGTCGGAGAGCAAGTAAAGGCTTCATGCTGTGTTACTCAGAAGTCATTCACTTGCAAGGAACAGAAACCCATTTTTTTTGGGGGGGTGGGGTACTGGGGGTTGAACCCAGGGCCTCGCGCCTGCATGCTCTGCAAGTGCTGGACCACTGAGCTGCACCCCCAGCCCATTTTTTTTACTTTTTGAGACAGGGTCTCGCTAAATTATGCAGAGTACCTCTGGTCTCGAACTTGCGATCCTCCTGCCTCCGCCTCCCGAGCCGCTGGGATTACAGGCGTGCGCCACCGCGCCCGGCTCAGAAACCCAATTTGAATCGACTAAAAGATAAAAATTGAGGCTCAGCGTGTAGTTCAGCATCACAAGGTCCTGGGTTCAATCCCCAGCACCACCAAAACAAAGAAAAGAATTGGGGCATCTTCTACAGATTCATATACATTTTTAAAAGCCCAAAGGTGGATTTCTCTGGGCTCAAGCATGGTTGGCCCTAGATGTCAAATAGTATCATCAGGCTTTTGTCTGACTCTTTTCTCACTTTTCTTTTACCTTGACCTTACTCTTGGGCAGGTTCTCTGCACACTGTGGTCTTCGCAGCTCCAGGGTTCCACCCTCAAGCTTGAAAAACGAGCAGAAAGAATCTTTATCTCAAGAGTTACAACAGAAGTCACGGAGTTGAATCTCATTGGTTTTGCTTAGATCACATGCCTGTATCTGAACCAATTACTGCAATGGAAAATGCTGACTGGTCTTCTCTGAATCACATCACACCGCCTCCCTACCTACCACAGAGCTAGAGTGAGACATCAGCCCCAACAGAGCCACATACAACAGCAGTGGGGAGCAATGGTTGCCACTGGTACCTAGAAAGGGAGAAATGGATGCTGGGCACAGCCACCCAGTTCTAGATCCAACACCCCCTTTGGCTTGATTGGGGGGGGGGAAGCATGACCAAGAGAAACAACTGGTTGTCCAGGTGAAGGTTTGGAAGTGAAATGAGGCCGAGAAAGGACAAGGTTTCAGAGACAGAGGGCCCAGAGGGAGAGGTGAAGCAAGAATTACTCTACAGGGGTGCAGCTCAGAGGTAGAGCACTTGCCTGGCATGCATGAGGCCCGGGGTTCAACTCCCCAGCTCGGCAAAAAATTTAAAAAAAAAGAAAGAAAGAAAGAGAGACAGAAAGAAAGAAAAGAAAGAAAGAAAGAAGAAAGAAAGAGAGGAAGGAAGGAAGGAAGGAAGGAAGGAAGGAAGGAAGGAAAGAAGGAAGGAAGGGAGGGAGGGAGGGGAAGGGAAGGGGAAAAAAGAAAAGAAAAGAAAAGAAAAGAAAAGATGACTAGGGGGCAGCCCTTGCCAGGCTGGGGGCTTCGCACACAGAGGCTAAGCTTGCAGTGCCTGCCCTTGGGGTGAGGGGAAAGGCTGAATCAAAAGCACTGGACACTATGTCACCCTTAACAGGTGACACAAGCAGCAGAGGACCTCTTGTGTCCTTCTGGATGTTGTGTGGCCTGCATGGAGCATTTTTTGAGGGAATGGATGTGCCACCCCACCCTCTGGCATTCCGGGCACGGTTAAAGGGTCAGATTTTCCTAACCACCACCCTGCTCCTATCTGCTGTCCCACGTGAGTCCTGCAAGCTCAAGCCAGCTGCCCGGAGGCCAACTGCATCTGCCCGCACTGCTGAGGCTGAGTCCCACAAGGCGAGGAAGCAGACGTTGGGCGCCTGTGGGTCCTGCCCCTGTTGAAGGCCCCTTGGCAGGCAGCCAGCAGGCCTGCCCTGGCCACACCCTGCCTGCGCGCCCAGGCCTGCTGTATGGAGCCAGGATTCCAGGAGATGACAGATAAGGACCCAGGGCACAGGGTTTGAGCCAAGCTGGCCCAGATAAGTGGCAGCTATGCCTAAGACCACTGGGTACATGCTCAATGCCAAGCACACAAGTGGCGCCTGTTATTAGGTCCTTGTGCTTAGAAGGCGCTGATGAGGGGGTCATGAATGAGCAGCCATGAATGCAACCGTTGTGACTACAAGGAACTGAGCGCTGAGCCCCTTCGCGTGCTTTGTCTTCATTTCCTCTTTGGCTAGACTTTCTCCGCCTCTACTCTAAACACTTTTACCACTATTTCTTCTTCTCCGGGCCACCTGCTTGCAAATGCACCAGAAGCGCAAACTTTCCTGCTGACTCTGACACCCAAAAGGTTTTGTCCGAAACCCATCTATGGAGATGTTTCTCAAAACGGGGGTCCCAGCCCGCCGGCCTCAGGATCCTGAAAGTGTTTAAATCCCCTCCAGATCTGCCAAGTCTCCGTTTCTGGGTTGGAGGCCTAGCCATCTGCATTTTAAAAGGTTGCGAGGGGACCCAACTACTGGGGTTTCTGATGCATTCCAAAGCTCTGGAGGCACCTCAGCCATCAGCCGGGTGTGCACTGGCCAGACGCCAGCCTCAACAGGAAAATCCTGATTCATTACGCCCTGCCCCCTTTGGCCTTTCTATCAGGCAATTCAAAGTCTCCAGGCCCACGAGTTACTGATTAACTCTGGGTTTCGAGTAAAGAAATAATAATAACTGAAGCGACAACGTGAGTCAAGAAGCGAGCGGGCCAGCCAGCTGTTGTCAACAGGTACCTGGCGAGAATGAAAAGGAGGCTGGAACCGCCAGGCTCAGGACCAGAATCCATCCAAGCTCCAGAGGCGCCAGCTGACGCACCCTGCCGATGCCCAGGCGCTGAGAGGCCGAGTCCCACCGCCTCCCAGCCCAGAATGTCCTGCACGGAGACTCCACGGCCGCCCCAGGCCATCTCAGCAGGAACTGCCGCCACCACCACCCCCATCTCTTTGGGTCCAGCCAGCTGTCACCGTGGCTCCACAGAGGGCGACCTGGAGTGCCTGGTGTGCCGGGAACCCTACAACTGCGCCCGGTCACCCAAGCTGCTGAGCTGCCAGCACACCTTCTGCGCCGTGTGTCTGAAGCTCCTGCTGTGCGTGCAGGAAGACACCTGGTCCATCACCTGCCCCCTCTGCCGAAGGGCCACCGCCGTCCCGGGAGGCCTCATCTGCAGCCTGCGTGACCAGGAGGCGGTGATGGGGCAACTGGCCCGGCCAGGCCCGGAGGTGCAGCTCTGCCCACAGGGGCTGGAGGGTTCGGCTGCTTTGGCGGCAGGGCACCCGGGCTTGGCAGGAGAGGAAGAGCAGGACGCGGCGAGTGCCAACCGCGTGGCGGCCCGGCGCCTGGCCATGCACCTGCTCCTCCTGGTCCTGCTCATCGTCCTCATCCTGCCCTTCGTCTACCCTGGCGTCATCCGGTGGGTCCTGGCCTGCATGGTCGCCTTGGCCCTGCTGATGTCCACCCTGCTCTGCTGTCACCCCCACAGCCAGGACAGCTGCTGGCCCTGCATCCAGACTCTGTTCTGCAGAGAGCAGAAACACAGCCAGATCACTTCCATTGCCTGAGCGCCCTGGGCCCACAGCCCCAGCAGCCCCTCTGCCTCTTGGGCTCCCTGGATCTTATAGCCAACAGGGTAGGGGATACGAACTACGTCAAGCTGGGATGACAGCCAGCTGAACTCGCATGCCAAAGCCAGAAGGGCTGCCTTGGGTCAAGAACTCTATGCATGGACGACAGGCAGATGCCTGCCCTTGTACAGCACAGCTGAACTGTTGGGGGAGTGGGGAGGAGGCACAGACCCCCCCTCCTACTACAAGGAGGGCTTCCTTTTCCTCTTATCCCCATGCTGTATATAACATAATGTAAGTATTATAGTATTGCCCTTATTGCAGAATACATTGAACTTAGGACTCCTTTTTTGCAATCGGTGTGACTGGCTTTGTTTTCTTGCCTGGATCTGGCTTGGTGTGTTGTGTTTGGGGCGGTTTGCAAACATTGCTGGCTGTTACACGTTTTCCCTCCTGGGGAGCCGGAGCCCATGGGAAACTCTCCCGTGCCTCCTCTTGTGCCTCTTACCACAGCCATCCCGATCTCTCCAAAGGACCTATTGTTGGGGTCTCCCAATGAGTCCACGCGAGAGTGGGAGCGAGAGAAGTGATGTGGATAGCGTGTGCCTCTGAGCGGCAGGGATCCCACATTTAGCAGGCAGAGTTGGGGAGGCATGGAGAGGCATGGGTTTGGATATTGCCCCTAGCATCCCCACCAGGATCCCCAGGTTTGTGCCATCAGGCTCTGAGTTAGAGAATCTCAGGGTTAGAAGGACCCCACCCCGCCCCCCACACATAGTGGGTCCAGCTGCTCATCAGATGCCCAGTCCCACACAGCAGAACCAAATCTTTATGAGCAGTGCCTTTCTTGTTATTGCCTCTCACATCCTATTGGAACCTCTGTCATAAAGATAAGAGTCCTTGTAAACGCAACGGTCCTCACCAACAGCCCTACCTTTCGCCGTACCCTGAGAGTGACAATCATCCGAAAGGCACTTATGACCACTTTGGCTTCTTTGCACAGGGAGGCATCTGCTGGAGGGAATGAGCACCCATGGGTGCTAGCCAGGGAGGATGTGGGAGTGCAGGGACCCCAGGACAAGAGACGACACATTCCTTCCTTCCAAAGCCTCCATAATGGGGCACAGACTTAAACCAGGCACAGTTGCACACGCCTGTAATCCCAGCGGCTGGGGAGGCGGAGGCAGGAGGATCGCAAGTTCGAGACCACAGGCAGTCTGCGTAACTTAACGAGATCCTGTCTCAAAAAGTGAAAAAATGGGCTGAGGGTGCAGCTCAGTGGTCCAGCACTTGCAGAGCATGCAAGTGTGAGGCCCTGGGTTCAATCCCCAGTACCGCAAAAAAAAAAAAAAAAAAAAAGGGACACAGACTTGAAGCCATAGAGGGAGCTCACTGGGCACCATGCACTGGCCTTCCCTGTTCACCTGCTTTCCTGTGATAAGGTGAGAGGTACAGGTGGGGCATGGTACAAGGGGATGGAGCTTTTGTCAAGAGGGACAAGAGATCACTGGCCTGTGGGGGTCAACCGTGCCTCGGTGGCCATATGTTGTTGAACCAGGTGTTTTTCCTTTCTGGGCTTCCTTTTCTCCAAGCTGAGCTAGTTAGACTGAATTATCCCTAAAATCCCTGGGAGTCCCAAAAGCTGAGGGCACAGCGAGGCCCTAGGACAGCGCACATGGGCCACATCCCCTATGGGCTCAGGCGAAGAGCAATCTAGATACACGTGTGCGATTCGCTGCTCTTAAATTTGGGGTGCCTTCTTTTTTTCCTTTTCTTGTAAGGTACTTGCTAAGCAACTCCTGGTGCTGAGAGAGAATAGGTGGGCACACATGGACCCACACTCTCATGCCACATGGTCCTGAAGAACACCCTGTCCCTGCGGAGGAGTGGATGGAGAGGACCATTCGGCATCTCCTGGGCTGGCCTCAGGCGTGTGCAGCTGGGGATGGCTGCCAAAGAACATTCCCTCCCCATTTGCTCCTCCAGTCCCATTCTGTCTGGTTCTTGAAGCCTCCACCAAGACCAAAACCTCCTCCAAGGCTTCCGTTGCTAATGACAACACCATTCCTACCATAATAATGGCGGGAGTGTGGTTACCCAGTGCTTACCTGTACCAAGTATTGCCCTCGCTGCTTTACAGGCCTTGTCTAGTTGAATCTTCAGAGCAACCTCATGAAGAAGAGACCGTTATTATCACTCTCATCCTGAGGAAGAGACTGAGGCTCCCAGAGGTGAATTCTCCTGCCTAAGGTTACACAGCCACTCATGCCACGGTCCCCGTGGAAATTAATCCAGGGCTCGTCCTCATCATGGGGCCCCCTTTGCACACAGCTCCAGAGCAAACAGGAAGCTGGTCACCACTTGCCAGCTTGTGAGAGATTCCATGGAGTCCAAGAAACAAACTTCAGGGGTCACCAGATTCCAGTGGTCAGGTGCTCAGAGAGACCAGAGAATTTCCGAACCTGTTGGTGGTAGTGTTAGGTGCCATTAAGTTGGGTCCGGCTCATAGCGACCCTCACAAGGTTTTGTTTTTGTTTTTGTTTTTGTGGTACTGGGTGTTGGACCCAGGGCCTCACGCTTACATGCTCTGCAAGTGCTGGACCACTGAGCTGCACCCCTAGCCCATTTTTTACTTTTTGAGACAGTGTCTCACTAAGTTAGGCAGACTGCCTGTGGTTTCGAACTTGGGATCCTCCTGTCTCGGACTCCCGAGCCACTGGGATTGGCCCTCACAAGGTTTTTAATGGCTGATTGTTTCAGGATTGCTTTAGGAGTGGATAGCCACGTCCTTCTCCTGTTTTTGCAGTGCTGGGGATTGAACCCAGGTCCTCAGAGAGTGCAGAGCAGTGATCTACCAAATGAGTGAAACAAAGAAGGGAGAATGAAGCCAGGCATAATAGTGCATGCCTGTAAACCCAACTAATTGGGAGGTTGAGTCAGGAAGATCACAAGTTTGAGGCCAGAGGCAGCCTATCCAATTTAGACCTTCTCTCAAAATGAAAAAAAGAAAAAAGGTCTGAGGGTGTGGCCCAGTGGTAGAGCATTTGCTTAGCAATACATGAGTCCCTAGGTTCAACCTCCAGTACTACAAAAAAGAAAGAAAACAGGCGGAGAATGATGACAATGGAGAGGTCTCCTGCAGACTTTCACTGCCCAGCTCCAGCCTCCCCTGCAAGGCACCATACTGACAGGAGCATTGGAGTCCCAGGCTTTACGCCCTACCTGCCATATTCTTCCCCTTAATAAGCAAGTGTCCTTACTGTCCTGAACTTCAGCTTGTGATGATCAGAAAGGCCCATTTTTGTTGTTGTTAGGAGCCATTGAGTTGGATCCAACTCTTAGTAACTTTATGTACAACAGAATGAAACACTCCCATATTCTGTACCAGGCACATGATCTTATTTATGTTTAAGCCCATTGTTGCAGACGCTGTGTCAATCTACCTATTTGAAGGTCTTCCTTTTTTTTCATTGACCTGCCGCTCTCCCAAACATCATGTCCTTCTCCAGGGATTGCTCCCTCCTGATTACATGTCCAAAATACATAAGATGCAGTCTAGCCATCCTTGCTTCTAAGGAGTACTCTGGTTGCACTTCTTCTAGGACAGATCTGTTGGTTCTTTTGGCAGCTCATGGTAGATTCAATATTTGTCTCCAACACCACAATTCAAAAGCACCAATTCTCCAGTCTCCCTTATTCAATGTCCAGCTATCATAACCATATGATGCAACTGGAAATAAAATGGCATGAATCAGGAGCACTTTTGTTTTCAATGTGAGCTCATTATTTTTCAGTGCTTTAAAGAGGTCTTTTGCAACAGCTTTGCCCAATGCAATGTATCTTTTGATTTCTTACTGCTGCTTCCACGTGTGTCAATTGTAGAACCAAGTAAAGCAAAATCTTGGGCAATCTCAATCTTTTCTCCACTTATCATGAAGTTGCTTACTGACCCAGTAGTAAGGACTTTTGTTTTGTTGATATTGAGTCCAATCCATACTGGAGGCTATATTCTTTGATCTTCATCAGTAAATGTTTCAAATTCTCTTCACTTTCAACAAGTAGAGTTGTGTCATCTGTATAACGTAGGTTATTAATGAGTCTTCCTCCAATCATAATGCTGTGTTCTTCTTTATAAAGTACAGTTTCTCAGATTATTTGCTCAGCATAGAAGTTGAAGAAGTATGGTGAGAGGATACAGCCCTGACACACAACTATCTCAACTTTTAACCAAGCACTTTTTCCTTGTTCTGTTTGAATGACTGCCTTTCTGTCCATGTACAGATTCCTCATGAGTACAATTAGTGCTTTGGTATTCCCATTCTTCTCATTGTTACTCATAATTTGTTATGATCCACACAGTCAAAGGCCTTTGCATAGTCGATAAAACATAGATAGACACCATTCTGGTATTCTCGGCTTTCAGCTAATATCCATCTGACATCAGCAATAATGTCCCTAGTTCCACGCTTTTTCAGAACCTCGAGTGATTTTCTGGCATTTCTCTGTCTATATACTGCAGCAGTCACTTTTTAATGATCTTTAGTAAAATTTTGCTTGCATATGATATTAATGATATCATTCAATAGTTTCCACCTTTGGTTGGATTCCCTTTCTTGGGAATAGGCACAAATATGGATCTCTTCCAGTCAGTTAGCCATGTAGCTGTTTTCCAAATCTCTTGGTATAAACATGTTAGCACATACAGTGCTACATCTGTTTGTTGAAACATCTGTACTGGTATTTCATCAATTCCTGGAGCCATGTGTTTCACCAACTCTTTCCAGGCAGATTCCACTTCATTCTTCAATACCATTGGTTCCTGATCATATGCAACCTCTTGAAATGGTTGATCATCCATCAATTCTTTTTGGTGTAATGACTGTGTATTCCTCTCATCTTGTTTCAATGCTTCCTACATCATTTAATATTTTCCTTGTAGAATCTTTCAGTATTGCTACTCGAGGCTTGAATTTTTTCTTCAATCCCTTAAGCTTGAGAAAAACAGAGAGTGTTCTTCCCTTTTTGTTTTCTGTCTCCACCTCCTTGCACACATCATTGTAATAGTTGATTTTGTCTTCCTAAGCTGCCTTTTGAAATTTTCTGTTTAGTTCCTTAACTTCATCATTTCTTCCTTTTACTTTAGCTGCTTGATGTTCAAGGGCAAGCTTCAGAGTGCCTTATGACATGTAATTTGTTCTTTTCTCTTTTTTTCCTGTCTTTTTAATAACCTTTTGCTTTCGTCATGAATGATGTCTTTGATGTCATGCCACAATTCATCTGGTCTTGTATCATTCATGTCTAATGCACTAGAATAGTGAATGTCCGAGTAGTGCTGCAGAACACTGTGAGTGGAAGAAACCAGAGAAGCAGATTGGGCTCAAGGCCAGGCTCTGGGCCAGTGAAAGGAAGAAGTTCCAGAACTTCTCTCTGCCTTGGTTTGCTCACCTATGAAGTGGGGACGGTGGCAGGGCTTTCCCAGGGCCTCTGAGAGGAGTCAAAGTGCGACTGGATAAAATTGGCATCCCAACTAAACACTGTCCTCATCATTAATTACTGACCCCTTGCAGGGAATGGGCATCTTCAGCCTGTTCTGTGTGACAGCCAGCAGGGAGCCAGCCTCAGTGGTGAAGTCAGAGAAGCCAGGCCAGGGTGACAAACATTGTCCTCGGCAGCCCAGTCTGGTGGAGAAGTTTCTACTTAGGTCCTAAACAGAGGTCCTAAGGATGGAGAAGAAAAGGGAGACAAACTCCAGACCTGCCTCCTCACTCAGTGGCCTGGCTTCACCCCATATGAGACACCTCTTTTCCCTGGGTCTCAGTTCTTCACCATGAAACAGAGGTTCCAGTCCGCACCTCACAGGGTTGCTGGGGGAATTCAAGAAAGCATCCATGGCTGAGCACTTAGGATTATGAGGAGGTAAAGATGGGGTGGGTGTAGGGCACTGCCTAGACAGGCAGTTCTCCCTGGGGCCTATCTAGGCCCCTTGGAGGACTGAGACTTGTTCCCTAGGCAATCACCTTTGCCCTACATCCGGAAACTCAGGGTCCTCAAGCTCCCAAAGATGGTGCTGGTGTCCAATCCCTCGCCTCAGACCCCTCGACACCAAGTGGCTGTTTCCAAACCCCTGAACGGCTCCTGATTGGACTATTCAGGAACCATCCCTGATTGGCTACTTTTACAAAACCAAATTTGCATATCCCCCCTGATTGGCCAAAACTCGTATGGGGTGACTGCCTCTGATTGGTCCCTGGCTAGCCCCAGAAGAGTATATAAGGGCGGTACATGGAGCAGTCTGGGTCTATTCCATCGACTGAGACAGACAAGGAAACAATAAAGAGCTGTTGGAGCAGAGCACTTGGAATCAGCATCTTCACTGGGAAGAAAGAAGCAAGGAGCCACCATGGGGATAAGCTTCTGAGCATGCCTTTCTCAAGGTTTCTCAGAGCAGCCGTGGGCATAAGCCTCCTTTCCAGGCAGTGCGGCTCTTGGATGCTCGGCTCCCCCTCACCAGACGAAGGGTCTTTGGCAGCTGGTTCCCGCTCACAGCCAGAGCAAGTCTAGAGGCAGGGCGATGCCCCACAGGTGGGGAAGACAGGAAAAGCAAGAGACCAGGTTGAGTTCTAGAAAGCCCCCGGAAGAACAATGAGAATAGATTCGCTTTTTCAAACCTAGGCACTATTGGGACGCAGAGGCGGGGGATCACAAGTTTGAGGCCAGACTGGACTACATAGCAAGATTTGTCTTAAAAAAGCAAAACAATAATAACAAAAAAAAAAATGGGCACTAGAATTCACCTCCTCCTTTATGGCCTCAGCAGCATCTTCAACCATAACATAATAACAGGAACACTCAACATTATTTGATTACTGTGCAAACTGTATTACATACATTATCACATATTCTATGAAGATGGTACTTTTATTACTCTCCAAATTACCAAGGAGGACTCTGAGGAACAGAGATGTTAAGTAACTTGCCCAAGATCACACAGCAAAGTGGTGTGAAACAAGAGCAGACTGCAGATGTCCAACTCCAGAGTTTGGGCTTTGAGTCACTTTGTTCTGCTGGATAAAACATTCCTGATGCATCCTAAGTACACAGCCACTTATGATGGGAGCTACCTCTTCCTCTAAGGGTCACGACTTAAAAGGAGCTACATCTCCAGCTGGGATATAGACTCCTGACTTAGTGGATGCTGGGGGCAGAGGATTATGGGAGCCTACCTGCCCCATCCCCTACAACCACTTCCTTACTCCACCTTATAGCCCTGACTCACGGTTGGTCCCTGGCTCATTGTTGAGACCTCTTTGCAAATGACTGGCAGATGTCCCTCAGCTTTTGCTAGAACAATAACTTCTTTGTGGCAAAGCTGAGCATTTCCAAGAATGAAGGACTTTCCTGCAATTTCTCCAGCTCTTGGGAATAGCACAGAGTACATTAAACAGAGAAATCAGGTTAAGCTCTTGAATCTGCCTGGAGCTGTTCTTATGCATTTTATATTCTTGTCTGAGTATCTTCTTTTTTTTTTTTTTTTTTTCCCGGTACTGGCGGTTGAACCCAGGGCCTCGCAAGTGCATATTTTCCAAGTGCTGGACCACTGAGCTGCACCCTCAGCCCATTTTTTTACTTTTTGAGACAAGGTCTTGCTAAATTACGCAGACTGCCTCTGGTCTCGAACTTGCGATCCTCCTGCCTCCGCCTCCCTTGCCGCTGGGATTACAGGTATGCGCCTCTGTGCCTGGCTTGTCTGAGTATCTTAAAATCACTTCTATTAAAGGAGACATATATCTGGGGCTAGAAAAAAACTTTCTGAAGAATTTGCAGCACTGTGGAATCTATGACCTATCCATTTACTTATTCAACAAATACCTATTGGGAATGTGCTCTGTGCTGGTGTTAGGCAGGGTATTCAATCCTGTTGGATGAGGGAGGGAAACTCACATATGCTGAGTACCTGCTATATACTGAACTCTCTCCCCAAAAGCAGTATGTCAGAGTCATAACTCCCAGTTCCTCAGATTGTTGTTGTTGTCAGGTGCTATCAAGTCGGATCTGACACTTAGAGATCCTCATAAGGTTTTCAATAGCTGATTGTTTCAGGATTGCTTCAGGAGTGGCTTACCACATCCTTCTCCCATTTTTGCAGTGCTGGGGATCAAACTGAGGGCCTCAGAGCACACAGAGCAGCACTCTATCAACTGAGCTAAACTCCAGCCCAGCACCTCAGAAGGTGACCTTATTTAGAAATAGGGTTTGGATAGAGATGATAAAATTAAAATGAGGTCATTAGGGTGGGCTATAATCCAATGTAAATGGTATTCTTATGAAAAGAGGGTATTTGAACCCTGCATAAAGACAACGGCAGAGATCAGTGATGTGTCTACAAGCCAAGGAAAGCCAGGAAGCACCAGCAGACACCAGAAGGCAGGAGACAGGCCTGGAGCAGATTCTCCCTACTGACCTCAGCCCAGGCCAACCCTTGCAATACCTTGACCTTGAACTTCTAGCCTCCAGGACTGGGTGAGACCATAGATGGCTGTTGTTTAGACCGTTCTCTGTGTGGCTCCTTGTTACAGCAGCCCTAGGAAAGCAATACAGCCCCCATTTTTTGCCTGTGCTAGCTGTGCCCATTAAGACGGGCTATTCAAGTTCAGCTAAATGACATGCTCACGATCAAACAGCAGAGAAGTGGCAGTGTCGGGCTTACTGTCAAGTCTGACTCCTCAGACTGAGTCTTACTTTCTTTTTCCCATTTTGTGGATGAGAAGTCAAGGCTCAGAGAAGCCCTAAAATTTTCCCCCAAATGCCCAGATCTCATAGGTAGATGTGGAATTGGGGCCTACAGTTTCTAAATTATCCTTAATCTCCTCAACAAGTACATTGAGAACTGCTGGACTAGGATCCCCATTTCACAGATGAAAGAGTTAAGACCCAGGGAGTTAAGGCATTCACTCAGAATTTGAACCAGCTCTGTTTGACTCCAAAACTACCTCTGCACTACTCACTGCTCCACGGTGCTTCTTGGTAGCCTGCCTGTACCAAGAAACAGGCAAGCTTGCCTTTTGGGACTTTTGAGGTACTCACTGCAAGAGCCTGCTTGCTCAAAAAGGACAGGATCATAGCAGCCATATGGCTTCTCTTCTTTCCTTGCACTATCTTGTATCCAGCCACCTCTGCCTTTCTTTCTGAGGACACTGCCCTGCGTCTAATCTTGTTGAAGGGAGAGTTCCACCAGTAACTGCCTGCTGCACCAACTGGGGTGCCTGGTCCTTCCTCTATCACCACCCTGTTTCACCAGAGGAGTCATGTGATCTAGGTGGCTCAATCTAACCCATTCCTGTTGACTGCTCTTTGCTGGGGCTTCAATCTGGTAGCAGTGATACAGGAGAGAGGAATACATGTGGCAGAGGCCAGTCACCCATGGTGGACAGGAAGGAGGGAGAAACAGATAGAAAGAGAGAATGGGACCAGGGACCAAGTATAACCTTTAAAGGCATGGCTCCAGTGACCTGCTTCCTCCAGCTAGACCCACTTTCTAACATTTCCACCACCTCCCAAAATAGCACCACAGGTTGGGGACCAAGCATTCAACCCATGAGCCTATGGGGGACATTCCATATTCAAACCAATACAGATGGGAAGAGAAGGGAGCTGGGCTGTGACCCAGAGGTCACGTTCTGACACAGAGCTTCTAAGAGGAGAAGGATCTCAAATTCAAGACTGGTCTTCCAGGTAGTTTTGAAAATATTTCCATAAGGATGGGAGGTGGGGGAATGTTTTAGGGATTAGTGTGAACCCTTTCTCTGAGCTCCACCAATGTTAGCACTGGCCTGGTGCCACCCACCAGGGTCCAAGCCAATCCCCTTTGCCAGGTCTTTGCTTTCCTAGACTCCTTTGCAGCCAGTGGTGGCCACGTAATCTGGACCCATGAAACTAGCAAGGGGGGTTCTGGGAAATACTTTTTCCTGAGCACAGGAGAGAAGCCTGTGAGCAAATGCCAGGGGGAGAGGCTTGTTCCTCTCTTCCTTCCTGCTTATGTGCACAACCTCTGAAGGATACGATGCTTACAGCTGTGATCTTTGTTGTTGTTGTTAGGTACCGTGGAGTTGGTGTCCGACTCATAGCAACCCTATATACAACAGGTGAAACAATATTGTTAGTGCTTCTCTGCTATTCATAAGGTTTTCAATGCCAGATTGTTCTTTGGGAGTGGGATTCTGTGTCTGTCTCCCAAGCCTACAGCACCTGTTGTTCCTAGGCAATCTCCCATCCAAGTACTAATCAGGCCCAACCCTGCTTCGCTTCCAAGATCTGATGGGATGGGATGCCACGGTGGTATAGCTGCAGGCAAAAAGGTTGCTCAGGCTGTCCTTGAACTCATGATCCTCCTGCCTCACCCTCTGTATCTCCTTGATTACCTGCGTGCACCACCATGACCTTTGCACCACAGAAAGATCCAGTAGAGGACAATGACTGACATGCTGACATCCTTGAGTGCC